>JAPDSC010020549.1:0-17367 GCA_026290005.1 Latrodectus geometricus | reverse complement strand
ATATATATATATATATATATATATATATAGTTAATATATATATATATTATCAATAAAACATGTAGCAGAAGCACCAAACTAATTTTTAATAGTTAAAGGTAAAGTGTTTACATGTTTGAATGAAGATATAAGTAAAATTCTTCCCCCCCCCCACACACACACACAATTTGAAAAACAATAATTCAAATTTGCAACATTTAGTGAAAAAAATAGATGTCATTAAATATAAGTCCAAATTAGAATAAACAATTCAAATGAAGCAATTTTTCATTGAATGATAGAGCTATAAGATGGTAAAAATGTAGTCATTTTTTTCATTCATCAAAATAAAACTTTGATTTAATTCTTTCCCTATTTTTTTATTTAAACTTTCGTTATCTTATCTTATAGAGAGAAAACAAATGTTCTTATGAGGAATATGAGGATAAAATCATTTTCGATTTGTGCTTCAAAAATATGAGTTTTGATGATGAAATTCAGAAATATCACGGCAGTCTTCGAATGGAAAGTTTTTTTAACTATTATCGAATGGAAAGTTTTTAGAACTATTATCGAAGCTGTTTTTGAGAATATATAGTGATAAAGATATGATTTCGGAATATATAACATCTATGATAGAGAGGATATTATTTAAGTAGGTAACATATTAATAAGGTTAAAAAGAGTTCTGAACGAACTGAATTGATATGTACGGAAACAATGTTGATTTTCCTTGTAGGAAATCAATGGGTAGATCTAAAACAGAGATAGAAAAATTGCCCAGGTGGTGATTGTGTCGTAATTACGACCAAAGACTAAAAATCAATTTCGGAAAAGAGATCTGTTTGGGAGGCTCCCGTAGAAGTCCATGGTTCACAAAAAATTGTTGAGTGAGATGTTAATCAGTGATTGAATATTTGTAAGCTATTGAAAGTCTCTTTACAATAGCAGGTCTCAAATTTTATTCGAAAAGAACAATAATACATGGGTGTTACTTTTTTCTGTGCACATCTGCCAGTGGGTGTGTATTTGAGACTTTTCTTGCTTTCTTCCCTTAGAGCATGTGAACATGGCCCACTACTTCTTCTGGAAAAAGATTGTTCAAGAAGCCTTACAGTGATCTTCTACCATTTGGCTGAACGATATTAAAGCTAACTAAATGCAATTATTTATCAATTATGGGTGACTACTTTTCAGAAATTAATCTTAAAAGTATTTTATGTGCAAGTGATTATTAGATCCAATGATATTATCAAGTCTATAAAACTAAGCAGAATGAGATGGGCAGAGCATGTAGTAAGAATGAGCCCAGAACGAACAGCATTAAAAGTTTTTAATGTAACCCCCTCTAATAAAAGACCAAGAGAAAGGCCCAAAAAGAGATGGAAAGATTGTGTGGATGAGGACTTTGCCATCCTAAATGTAAAGAACTGGAAATCAATTGCTGGGAGAAAGGCAGATTGGGAAAAACTTCTGAGGAAGGCCCAGGCCCACAAAGGGCTGCCGTGCCAATGCTGATGATGATTATTAGATCATTTTTTTTTGTTAATTTTTTAAGGGATATGAAGTATTCCGAGTACACTGGGATTTGTAACAAATGTTTTAGTTTAGATTTTGTATAATCAGTTTAGATTTTGTACTAGTCGATAATATAATTACGTGGACTACAAAGATAACATTATTTTCAATGAATTAATAAAAAAATAAATACAATTTTAATAAACAAATGTATTTTCCATGTATATCCAGGAAAGAGACATAAGAAGTTTCATGTTTGTTCAAAATTAAGAACAGTAAGAAAAAATACCATTGAAAATAAGAGAAAATTGAAACACTATTGATGATTTGATAGTTAGTTTTTCTGCAAATGAAATAAATTGATTTAAATTTGAAATGAACTATTTCTAAAGTGGCAGTCATTTTCTTTCTCTGATGCAGAGCGATTTTTAAAGATCTCTGCTTGTTTTAATATATCACCAAAATTTAGGACGTTTTGCGTTGAATAAATCCAACTGAAACTAATTTTTTGGGTGATTTTTAGACATCTTTGGCTTTATACATAACCATAAATATCACAGGGAACATAATTTGCCCTTCGATAAATAGTGAAACGAAAGCTTATCATTGAATAAAGTCAATAATTCAAAGTATAAATTGCCAATAAAAATCCGTTAGTCATGCATAAATCATATATTAGCAATTTTCTTATTCAACAACCGTTATGTGATAAAAGAGAAATGAAAAATCTTTCTGAAAAAGTTATCACTTTAAATGTTCTAATATTCCTTTTTTTGGTTTTGGTTTAAATCCAAAATAACTTTTTAATAACGAAGTTTGGCCATTATGAATTTTTTATAATTTCTCTTTTATTCGCAATGCATTTCAAGGAAAGAAGTGCTTATGCCTTAAATTTGTTGCCAAAATATTCAATAATGGCGTTACTTTAGTTATGATTAGCAAATACAGCTTTTATTCGAAAGAGTAATAAAAATGCATGTTTTTCTAGATATTGTATATATGTGGCTTACATAAACATGTTATAATTCTTCGTCAAAAATATTTCAAAGATAGTTCGATTTTCAATCACTCTTTGATCGTTAATTAAAATACTTTTCCCTCAGCCATATTCTTAATATGATATTCAGTTCAACAGATAATTACTTCTTGAAATTAAATTAATAATTTTTACTCAAGTTTAATTTCTTTTTTTTTTTTATCAAATTTGGGAATAAGTCTTGCATAAGAAAATAGTAAATATTCCAAGTAACATGAAATTCTCTTTTCAAGTTTCTTATTTTCTAAAATTTCATTAACCAGCACTAAAAAAGAAAAAAAAAAGAGCTTAATATTTATGTATAAAAAACCTTTATTCAATATTTTCCACAAAATAGTATAAGTTGAGTTGTTTATATTCTCTATCACAATACATTTCTTATCGAACATTTATTGCAACTAGACCAGATGAAGCATATTGAACATTCGTCACCGGAGCAAAAACATAGTTCCTCACTACGTCACTTCCTGAAGCGTATACCACCGAGCTCTGAGAACTTTGTGAAGTAGAATCTGAACCGGTTGGTCCTTGTGCCAGTGCTTCCGGATCTGGTTCTGTTTCTTTGGTAATGTCTACATCAGAAGGATCTTCTTTTATTACTCCTGGCTCATTTGTCAGCACTTCAGCCCTGTATCCGTTTTGATCTGCAACATACGTGACAAACCGTATGAGACCATTTCTAGTTGTGTAACCGTATGAACCCGTTCTGGTTCCATTGGTATATCCCTTTTCCCTGTGGAAGGAAGCGCCACCTGTGAGAACATTTTCGTTGTAGCCAACATCGTAGTTGCCAGCAGCCTTAAAAAAAGAAATGGTTTATTATGGAACACAGCTTTAGTAAAGTTGCTCATCTTTTATGTATTTTGAAGAAACTTATCTCGTAAATCTACATATCAGGTTATCTAGAACATAAAACGATTTAAAATGCTCTTAGAATTCACTTTAAAAGTAGAAATTGTTTATCACAAAACACCTAGTAAACATTGATAAACTTGCCAATTATTAATTTTTCCTTTTAAATAAAACTAATTAGAATCAATGACGAAATTCTTCCAAAATTATTTTTAAAGAAAGGTAGGGGTTTTTTTTTATAATATAGTAGTAAACCTGCCTATTCTGTATAATTATTTTTAATCAAGTCAACAAAAATCTGCTTACCGCATCTTAGAAACATGGAATCATTTAAGAAACTTCAAGAATTAGTTTCAAAAGAGAAATTCTTTTATTATATAATATAGATTTAATGTACATAGTTTTCTTGGTTGCTATCTATTAGGTTATCTAGAATCAGTAATACAAATATGGAAAAATTTAAAATATTTCCGGAATTGATTTAAAATAATAGTTTTAAATAAGAACACTGATTTAACTTTAATAAAATTTCAAATTCTAATTGTTTTTTTTTTCTATAAAATCAACGGTTTTTTTTTAAATCAAATTATCGAAAATCGAGTTTCAGATAATAAATCATCAGTTAAAGTGATATATAGATCAGATAATAAATAATAAACTAATTCCAGGCAATATATCAAAGTAATTTAAATTTAGAATTTTAATCTAATTTTAAATAATAATTAAAATAATTTAAATAAAAGTTAATTTTAATTTAAAATTTTAAATAATTCAAGAAATTTAAATAACTTAAATATAGATTATTTCATTTTAAATAATTAAGTTTGAAATAATTTTAAAAATTGTAAAAATAAATTTTCTTACAGAACAGAGCTTTAATTTAATCTTTTCTTTTAAATCTATAGCCCAAAAACAATAAAAGAAATACGGAAAATTTTAAAACAAATTTAAAAATAATCTTGAAAATGAAATAATTTATTATAAAGCAGATTTAATCAATTTAAAATTCCTTATTTGGTTTAAAATCCAATGAGTTTTCTTAACCAGATTATTGAGAATCAATTAATAGGAAAATGGAATGATTTAAAATGTTTTTTTTAATCATATTTAAAAAAGGAATACTTTTTTATTATATAACATAGGCGTAATACAGATTCATACTCTTATCGATATTTCTAAATCAAGACAATTTAATCGATATTTCAAAATCAAATTATTCCAAATAAGCTTTAAAACAAAATACTCACGTCATAATTTCTTATTATGGTTAAAGAATCTGATCCATCAACACCAACAGGTATTGTCATTTCTTGAGCTGTTGTCCAAATACACAATAAAGCCAAACTAAGAATATGTATATAAATCTAAAAAAAAAAAGTTTATCTTTATCAAATTAATTAATATTTAGAAATAGTAATTGTGCTACAGAGCTTCGAATATCTACCTCTACAGCAGTGATTCTTAACTATTGTGCCGTGACACTTTTCTGTGTAGTCTAACTCTTAAAGTGTGCCTCCAAATTTTAGAAATGTATATAGTAAAAATAATAACGATTTTTCATACCAGTAGTTTGTTTAAATCAAGAAAAGTATAGTTCGTTTTTACAGTTAAAAATTGTTTTTATCGTAGATAACTTTGACCTTTCATAAAATGAGTTATTTGGCTCACGTAAAGAAATTTCAAGTGTGCCCAGTATCTACAATTCAATTTTCTATATCTTATTAGTGTGAATTTGGAATTTCAGTATTAACCAACATAAAAACGGAGAAAAAAATCGAGAATGTTAAAAGTAGAAAACTATATTAGCATTACCATTTTGTAATCAAATATAAAAGAAATTATCAAAAAACATCAAGCTCAAATTTCGCATTAAAATATTCTTTTTATTACTTTGTAATTAATTAATTAATTAAAAATACTGTTGTTTTTTTATACTTATTTTATTTTATTTAAAATTTAAAATTATTATCATAAATAATTTTATTTATTGCATTATACGTAAGTAAGAAACTAGAAACTTATATTTTTCTTCGAATGCCGTCAAATTTTGAACTCATTAAAAGTGTGTACCGAAAAAAAATAAAAATATCACTGCTCTACAATATATGTCATAACATATATTTGGTTAATAAATAATTTGGCATTTTAGAAATGAAGATATAGCAATATTTTTTAAAAAATTCTTCATATGAAAATAATGCAAACTCTAGTGTGACTTGAAAAGTACAATATTTTACATTAATATTTGTTTCCTGCACCCGATTATAATTAAATAATGAATCCCTTATTATAAGATTCAGAATTTCTGATTTGTTTTTACGTATTTCAAAAAAAATATTGATAGCATCGTAATTTAAAATAGATTCAACAGATAGATCAGGATTTTGATTTTTTTGACAAATCTTGATTCAATACAATTCAACTATAATTCTTAATCTTATATGTTCGCTATCCAAGTTTTTGGATAGAAAACATATTATTTTATTTTGAGATAAAATAGATTTCAAAAAGATGTTAAAAAGATTTTTAAGTTTGTTTTTATGTGGATTTTTAAAAAATTTCTCGAATCACATCAGGCATAAAAACAAACAAACCTATTTGATACCTATTTAGGAATTTTATCATCAAGTTAAATTTATCAATCAACGAGTCATAAAATTATATTAATCAATTGATGTGCCTAATTTAATTTCGTTTACCAGTTACATATAAAATGCGCCAGCTTTTGTTTTTAAATCTGACTCATAAAGAAAATAAAGAGATAAATTTAAATTAATAGCTTTATAATAGATAAGTTATTAATTCACTTCGATAATAGTCAATGTTTAATGTTATAACCGAAGTTTTCAATATAGAAAATCCCTATTCCGACGCCAAACATTGCTAAATAATGGCGACGAGTTGCACATACATCTGTCAGAGTAGATTTAGTGGAATTTTCTGCCTCGAGATACGTATCTGATGTTTTCTCTTTATAAACGATTCTCAAGGAGTGAAACTTCTATTGGACATTCTAAATTACCTTTAATATTTATAAACTTGCTCACACTCGATATAAACTCCATAACTAATATATCAATGATTTCGGTATATTTGATTGACTTAGAGAATTACCTAAGTGCTTCATCTTAAAATAAGATTAGGTACTCTTACGTCTCGACTGTCAGATGGCGAAATATTTTTCGCCATATCACAAACAAAAGTGGGCAAAAAAAATATTAATTTGTATTCACAAAAATTCTCTTGTTTGGAATAAATTTATTGCGGATTTCTTGAAGCACATTCCCAAAAAGTAAAATCTATAATAAACAATTATAAAAGAGCAATGATGAAATGAGAAATAACAAAATTCAACATACCAATAATAAAAAAATAATGAAGTTCCAAACACACGTAATCACAATCCTGAGGAAAGAAATTCACTGTGTAATTTTACTGATTGTGTTATTTCGTGAAACGTTGTCACACAAGCGAGGTAATTTTTAGCGACTGTATTACGGTCTTCCAAAACAGAAGAATACCCATAATTAGAATATAGTATCATTTAACAATAAAAAATGCAAATTTGCGATCAATCTTAAATAATTTTGCTTCATGAATAAATTTACTATAATGAATTATTTTGCACTAACAATTTGCAGGTATAAATTTAAATATAAGCTAGACAAAATCTCTCTTTTTACCATTTTTGCAGAAATCTAAGCTACTTATAGAAAAACTGAAAAATATAAAAAGCCTTGTTTTAAAATGTATGTAATTCTAGCTTAGTTGAATAATTAATACAAGAAATATATGCAGTATGTAAGTAAAATATCATATACAATTAGATGATCAATAATTTATGAAACATTAATGATAGACTTTAATTAATAATCTTAATTTTCTACTAATGTTTAGATATGCTCAAACATTTTTATAGCTTTTGCCAATGAACTTTATAACCAAATGAATATTCTATTTCAGTTGTAATCCTGACCATAATATAGGACATTTTCCTATAATAAGCAATGTCCCTTAGAAACCTTTAAAGGAAAACAGCTGCAGTGTTACATCAAGTGGTTTTTGGATACCCAAGAATTAACGCCCAACACCGACTTTTCTATAAAATGGCCTACGCAGATAATAAATAATATGTATTCAAACTAGGAAAGGAAATTTTATACAAGTTAAAGAACATGAAGATTATATTCACAAAAGATTTAATCTGAAATCATCTGAAAAAAATTGCATCTTATAAATTGACATTCTAGTTTATATCTTTAATATTTTAGGTATTATTGAATCTCGAAATTTGTCAGTCATTTTACAGATTTATTTGATTCAAATTTAATAAGTTATAAAAAATTTTCAACTCACCCCCATGTTATTTAGTAATACTGATTTTGATGTTCTAGAATGATTCAGAAGAAATGAGCGAAATTATAAACAGGATGTTATTGGAGAAACCAGTCTGCAATTTTCTTGCGCAAAAGAGAGCCAATTTCGTTTGCAACAGTTTTAATCCGGATTAATTTAAATCCTCTTCAAATGTTGCTCTATTTTTCTAAACACTTTTAATTTATAATGGTGTTGCAATGTAAGCAGAACTAAAGAATTGTATTTCTTAATTATCAAGCAACTGAAAAAATGAAAAAGTTTAAATTAATGGAAGAATATTCTTCTTAATCATTGTTTATAGAGAAATTTGCAATTTTTTTATATACAACAGCGCTTAGTATTAGTGTTTTTTTCTGCTTATGTAATTTTACACAGAAAAACTTAAATTTAATTTTTAAATTGAGATGAGTGTTTATTATATTTATGAAATTTTTGTTTATTGTAAGAAAAAAGAAAAAGATGGTGATGATGGCGAGAAAACATTTTAAATTTTAATGCATTAAATTTCATAAAAATAATATGAAAAATAGAAACATAAGGCTTCTTTTTTACGAATAAATTTGGCATTTTCATTATATCGAATTTGTTACACCACTTTGGCATTTATATATTGCAGAAATGATGAAATAAAAATAACCAATAATTGAGGTTAAGATATATTTTAGCTTATGTAATTTTAAAAAAATAGGTGGCGCTTGTTTAAAATATTAATAACTTATATGTTGTTGTTGTTACATATGGCTAAAAAGAGCCCAATCTACAACATCTGGCCACTCGCAAACACATTTAAATTTTTTAATAACTTATGAATTTAATAATTTATAAATTTGTATTAATTTGAATTTAGTGCTATTTTATTCCATTTACTGCAGAATTTGTTAGGAATTTTAGCTGTGATATTCAAAATGGCAGAAATCTATAGTTTGTTTGGCTGTATCCCAGTGTACGGTACGCTATTAAAACAAGATGGCGGACAAGGAGCGTACCGTTCACTGGGAATTAAGGAAATTTGAATGGAAAAATACTTAGATAACATATAATTCAAGATGCCCCTCGATTTTTCACTAATTTAGCACAAGCTTGGGTAATGTTGAATATGATTGTAAAACATTTGTTTTTAAATTTCGGCTGTATCCCAGTGTACAGTACGCTATTAAAACAAGATGGCGGACCGTTCACTGGGAATTAACCGTTTGTTTTTAAGTAAAGATGTCCCATTGTGAATTTGATTTGCAATAAAATGAACTAGTTTGATTCAAAATTTAATGATAGGGTTACATTGCTTATTATGCTTTTGCATCTCGATTTAAATTAGAAACGGTAATAATTCAATCCTGAAAATGTTAAAAAATATTTTAGTTTCGTTTTGAAATTTAGTAGTTTAAAAGCATCAAGAATGACCTCTCAAGAGAATATACTTGATTTTTACTTCTAAATAAAAAAATATTATTTAAAACTTTTAATTTATAGAATAAAATAATTAAGCCATTTTGATATTAAACCGGAAGTAGATAAGAATTTTATTCTAAAAATTCGATACTAAGCCATTTTGGGCGTTAAGTACAGAATTCTACAACCGAAATTGTTGGTTTCTACTCTACAAAGTTTTTATCTTCCTATATGAAGCTTCTTGGCGTTGAAAAGGTACAAATAGCTTTTATTTCGAAGTGAAAAAGAAAAAAGAAAGGTTTTTCATTTGCACCAATCCTCTTCCAAAGTCAAGGACGTTGTTCCACAACTTAAAATCATTTTTTTCAATGCAACTTTTAACCAAATTCTCAATTTGAATATTCATACATTTTTTACGATTCTTCTTTATAACAGAATCATTTATTTATCTTTTAAACTTATGTTTCATAGTACTTATTCTATGAAACATAAGTACTTGAAAAATAATATTTTCAAGTACTTATGTTTCATAGAAAAGAAACATTCACATTGTATATTAATATAATTGTTGTAGCTTCCATTTTCAGATGCTTATTGTCAATCACAAAATATAACTAATTCATCACAACTTCTTTTTATTCTACTCAAAGGAAAAAATATTCTAAATTATGCATTTCGTAGAACTTTTTTCAAAAGAATGAACTATTACAAGGTGTGTGTTTTTAATTTCTCCAATTCTATGAAATCTTGGAAAAATAAACAGTGATATCTACCATTTTCGTTTGTTCATCATCCATTACATAACAAAACATACTAATCAAGGCTTCTTTCTATTCTTTCAAAAATATTTTTTTTAATTATTCATTGCATAACAACTTTTTTAGTAAGAGAGAAAATTTCTAAAGTTTTTTGAGTTCTTATCTTACAAATTCTGGCTCTGTGCTATTTGTTATTTTTTCCAATAAAATTGTAGAAAAATATTCTAGAGGAACATTTTTATATGCGTTATTTTTCTAAAGAAATCTGCAAAAGAATTTCGTGAGTAACACTGCAATTTGAGTTACATACTAAAAAGAATTGTTGAAAGAAAAAACCTTTTGAGAAATAATTAATTGCGTTCGAGACATAAATATTTTTCAAGAGCAATTTATATTTAATTGTACTAAAGTATTATTTGCTATTGTTTACTTATGCACAGAAATATTGGGTTGTTCGACAAGTCATTTCGTTTTTCCCACCTCAGTAAGTTCTCTGCTATAGTGAAACCAACTATTTTATGAATATGAAATCATACTACGACCAGAAAGATGGTAAAAGGTATTGGACTAGAATTGACAATATGTAATTCCCAATAAAATATTTATTCGCTATATGTTTTTCATTTTCATATAAAATGAAATAACTTTCGGAACAACCAATATTCCAATTTATTTTTTAAATCCTAAAACATAGAATGGTAAAGCTTATAAAATTTTTAAAACTATTAATCAAAACTATTTGATAACATAATAAAATTTTTGACACATTGTATATATATTTCGAGAAGAGGTCTTTTAAATACAATATCCAAAACGTGAAAAGTATTCGATATTTTCAGAAAGATTGTATTTCATGCACATGATTTTAGAAAACACAAGTAATCTGAATCTATATTTCAAGAAACATACGTAAAATTTGCTTTTCTAACTTTTTCATTTCTGTAAAAGTTCTAATACAATATATTTTAGTAAAATTCATAAGCAATTAAAAGCAGAATAATTAAAAGGGAATTGTTTTTACAAAATGAGAAACATAAATTTAAAATCTCTATCAAAATGAAATAATACAATTTTATTAAATTTTTTTAATTTTGTTAAACTTAGTCTGACCATTTTTTAATTAATTTAAAATTCGAATTATTTCTTACTGACTTTCTATACTTAAAATTTCATGCATTTCATTATTTATTAAATAGTATTGCATTCGCAAGCGCTTTTTTTAATTGTTTTTAGAAATATTTTTGTAATTTATTTATGATGATATACTTAATAAAAATTTAAAAAAAAATAAAATCGCATATTAATTTTAAATATCTTTCACTTATATTTATTTCGAAACATTATGGCATCAAAAACATAAGAAAAAATCTTAAAACAATTACTCATTTAATATTTTCGATTAATCGATTTAAGTAGACTTCTGATTTATTTTTCATTGGAATCACGCCATTAAAGTCATTAATGTTGCAAAATAAAAAAAATATTTCGTTTTTTCCGACTTATATAAGTAGTTTCTATTAAAAATACAAATAAATATATAGCTTGATTCGTTTTACTTAAAACTACGTTTCACTTTCACCATAAAAAAGTTGTAATACTCCCATTCATTAGGATTTAAGTGTCTTGAGCTTAAATGGAAATTAGGTAAGATCGTGGTTTGTCATCTTCTTATGAGATCTTCAAATCGTATAAATAGAAGAGACTTTGAAACGAAGATACATTCCCATTTTCAATTGCGTATAAGATTTCTAAAAAGAAAATTTCTTTTCTCACTAACACCATGAAGGTAAGTAATTTCAAATTTGAATTTTTTTCATTTCTATTATTTTTCCAACAGCATTTTCATTTTTTTTTCTTTATAAAATCATTTAATTCGAAGTTTTAACTGTAAAAACACATTCAATGTTTCTTTTCTTATATTACTAAATCGTTAACTTCAGACAGTTTATCAATCAACAATTGGAGAATTTCAATAGTAAATTTATGGACATTTGAAAGATATGAAAAGTTCTCAAAGTAAAGATCTGTAAAATATACATATTAAAATTCATTATTAATAATATAAATATTATTTTATTTATATTATTAATAATGATTTTAATATTATTTATGCTACAAAAATGTGTGATTCTATTGATTTCTTATAACGTTCATACGCAAATATTTTTATTCTTAGGTAGTTTTATTATAATCAATGAAAAAATATATGAATTCCAACCATAAATTCTTAAAAATAGGAATTTGTTACTGCACATAATATTAATTTAATCTTAGTAACTATTTTCACATTGCTAAAATATTTAAAATGTAGTTTGAATTGAAAATAATAAAAATTAGGTGCTCACTACTGGCTTCTAAAATTTCTACGAAAGTGTTACTAACAAATTTTAGAAATTGATTTGTAAAGTCAATCTCTTATGATTGTAGAAATAAATAAATAAATAAATACTGTATATAACGAATCTATAAAACAAAATTGAATTATTACTCAAGAATAACTAAATACATTATAAATTTAATCTAAAATGAAATAGTCATTAATTCTAGGTCATTTTAGATTTGCGGATCTAAAATCCTTGGTTATTTGTATATATTATAATATAATTTATGTTAATTAATTAATAACTTTTATTAATTAAAATTTAACTTATAAAGAAGTTATACTTTAAATTTATTAGATATTAATTTAAATATTAAATTGTATAGATGAATAGTTTTTTAATATAAAACCACGTTCATCTGTCATACAGAATATTTCAGCTTCTTTATCCTTATTTTTAGCGTGATATTTAGAATATATACGTACGATTGCGCAGAGAGTAGCCTAACCAGACAAAGGATATTGTAAAGCATTTAAATTTCCACCCCAATTTTTGCTTCTCGGTTTTTTGTTTTCATAGTTTGTTGGATGTATTAAAATTAATAAGAAATAAAGTAATAATTACAATATTAAATATAATATTCCAGTGTCAAGCAAAAAACCTATTATCCATCACGGAAACTGTTCTAGTCTATAAGTAAGAAGTAAACTAGACTGATAGACATTAACTGCCGTAAACTATCCGCTGACTAAAATGTCGCATTTACTTGTATCAGTCTCATATAAACAGTAATTGTCTGCTTCCACAAGAATGATTGGTAGTGGTAGTAGATTGATTGGTGGTGGTTGCTATAGAAACAAAAGCTGCCCATTTCAAATGGGTATTGAAAGTGTAAGTATGAATTGGTGATATTTAGAATAAAACCTATGTATTATCAAAGCATTTTTTAAGCCAAATAGCATCAACTTTGGCTTACTGAATGCTCTTTCTGCCAAAATCGGAAGTATCTTGTTTCCATGGAAACAGACTGACACAGACAAACTCGAGGGAACTATTTTGATTGTAGACAGAAAGTACATACATTGCAATGAATACATTAAATGAGTACATAAATCAAATAATCTCGTTCTAGGTCCTTATTGTTATCTGCGCCCTCTTTGTCATCGCCGCCCAGGCAAATCCAGCCTTTAGAGCACTCAGGGCTCGTGCTTCTGGATTGGGGGGTGGCACCGCTCCACCTCTTCCCAATGGACAGACTGTTCCTACTCCAGTTGTCCAGCCTGACCGACTCCTCTTCCAGCCTCTCCCTGTCCCATCACCATCTCAACCACAGTACCAAGCACAGCCCCAGTACCAAGCTCAGCCCCAGTACCAGCCCCAAGGCCAGCAACGCCCTGCTTCCTTTGGCAGTTACTCTGGGGTACCCTTCGGGGGCTACAATCAAGCCCAGGGATGAATAGTCCCTGATTCTGGATTATTTTAGCTAATTTATTGAAGCATGACCATTGCCAGTGTCTAAATAAAATGTTTAGATTTTTTCACAAAAAAAAGTTGTTTCAATAAAATTGTTATGCATTAATTCTGTCTTGAATATTATTTAAGTGATGTGTTCTTTTATTTAAACAGGGGGTTCTTCAATTTTTTTAAATAAAGTTACAGTTGACTAAATACATATCCAATGTGAAATAATTCATCGTAATTACTACAATTACCAAGCTCAAAGTTAAGAAATCGTTAGATGAAATCAAAGAAAAAATCATGAACACACCTGAAAATAATTTTACAGGAGTTCTTGTATTTATACTAAAACACTATATTGGTCTCGAAATTTCAAAATAAAACTTTTAATCGAATATTTTTCATTTTCTAATAAATAAAATTTAATATTAAACTATTGATATTACATCAGTAATATCAATAGTTTAATATCATTAAAAATATCATTGGTAAAAAAATATTTCAGAGCCATTCTTTTTTAAGCATTGATTTTAATTGTCTTAAAATTTGATATTTTGCTAAAGTGGTAAAAGTTCTTTTGGAGAAATTTAATTATTGCTTTTAATTTTAATTTCTTAATTCCAAATGTTGAAATACTTTGATTTTATTTTCGTTTACTTTTGTGGTTTTCATTAAAATAATTTTTACGGAATCAACAAAGGTATTAAATTAATTTTAAATAATGACGCCTATTGTAATTCCTAATTTGGTGATATAGTTGCGGATAAGTCCTGGTAATGTAAGTAACATAAAACAAATTTCGATGTGGTTTCAAAAATAACATGATTATCATATTCATTTTTATTATATATTACAATTGAAAAATATTTGAATATAAATTATTAATTAGATAAAGTAATTTTCTATTAATCACATATAAATTTAGATTCATCTCAAATAATTTATTATAAGGGGTTATTTAGAAGCTATTAAATGACCTCTTAACAAGGCATCTTAAATATGATAAAAATATCCATCATGCAATTATTTTTATTTTCCATGTAATAAAATCAAGGTTCTTCAATAAAAGTGCTGCCATCTATCAGCACTTTCTGTCATTTACTTTTAACTTTAATTCAGAAGGCGCGGATGACCGATTTTGTAGTTTTCAAATAAATAGATCACCAATGCTTCAGATTTGGAATGAAACTTCTGCACACACAGCCGTGATCGTTCATTGCGTTGTGGCCGCAATAACCTGGTTCGAATCCTAATCACGGCATAACAATTTCTGCTAAATACAGCATGAAAGAGTGTGCATAAAATAATGATAGTTTAAAACCTCTTTTGATACAAGATAAAAGTAAAAGAAAAACAAATCTAATATTAAATAATTTCCAGTATAAATGAAATATCAAATAATAAAAATATTTTTTATTTAAAAAAATATTAAAATAATTTTTAATTAAAAGCTTTTTTATTCATAATCAGAACATTATGTAATATCAATCCAAACAGCTTTTCCTGAATTTTAAAATTTGCATTTTCATTAAAAAATTTTACACATTTATTTAAGTGAATTGTTTTATTCACTGGGTTAGTCTATTAATTATTCTCTTGGGTTAAAAAAAATTAATTTTTTTTTCAAGACGATGAAGACATTTTGCATTTCATTTTAATAATTTTTAACACTCTCACTAATCCTAAAACTTAAAAAAAAAATTCTTAAATGCAAAAGATTCATATTGTAATAAATTAAATTTTAAAAAAAAAATGCAAAATAATTTCCTCAGGAAATTTCTTATTTATCTATGCATCCTAATTTTTTTGTCTATTGAGTAATAAAGAAGAAAATTATTGTTTTACAAGATATATATTGTTATTTTTTTCTAACTTTTTTATGACATCAGGTAAGAATTTGCTTGAGCAATATTTTTTACTAGAAAATATTTCTATGTGTGTGATAAATAAGATATTAATGCTTAGGGACTAAAGCAATATATTTTAATGTAAACTAAATTTAAAAAAAATTAAGTTTAGAGCATTTTTTAGGTTTTATGTGCCTTTTTGATTAAAAGTGTACATAATATTGTGCATCTTATTCTAAAGGCCTAAGTTCTGAAAAATATTCCATGTAGCATACATTGTCATTTGCAAAAGATTTCAGCGATCATTAGACTCATATATTTGCATAATATATATATATATATATATATATATATACTCCTGTAAAAAATTATTGATATTTAATTTTGAGAAAATAAAAAATAACACTTTCTAACGATTTACTTCAGAATATAATTTTATTTCAACCGTCTGGTAGAAATTTTATTTCAAGTTCTTCATAAAAGATGACAGAAATTTTTCTTTTACGCATATATTGTACATATACTTGCTTAAAGGCTATGAATCTGAATATTTCACAGCTTTCGATGACAGTTGTATTGAAATTATTTATGAAAAACATACCTTCAATCCAGAAAAACATCAATTTTACAAAGTTTATATATGATTATATTAATTTGAATAGTAATTGGCAATAATATTGTAGAGACATTAATCACAATGAAATTATATTAAAAATATATCATCATATATATTTATATAGTAATAGCAGCTTATTTATACTATTAAAGATGATTTTTTTATATATCAACAATTATTTGACAAATGTATTTTAAATATATTATACTCATTTAAAACTAATTAAAGCTATTTGTAATTAATACCTCTTTAAGTATATATATTTAAATATAATCTAATGCAGAAAATTCTGAAATATTTCTATATAAATTTATATCTAATTATCCTATATCAAATCAGCAATTATATGTTAATTGAAAATTAAAATCCATCAATATAAATTGAACATACTCCACAAATTTTATTGATGATTTAAAGCTTAATTAATTTTTTTTATTTCAAGGTTGAATCTTTCGCTTTTAAATCTATTTTTATTGATTCAGAATTTTTTTATGTTTATTCAGATTAATATGAAGGAATTCAGTAAAATATATACTTATTATTTAAAAATACTTCAGAAGTTTCTGAACTGAATTATCAATAATGCGAAGCAGACTTGTATTATGCAAATTCAGTAAGCAGGTTAATTACAAATAATTGTAATAATGATGATTAAATAAATACAGTTCTTTTTTATATACGTCACATAATATTAGTTGCACAGGAAAAAAATTAGGTATTTTTTTTTTCTAATTTTCCCGATGTAGCTTACAATTTAATTTTTGAAAAATTAAATCAAAATCGTTTCCTTTATATTATACTTATGTAGTGCTGCCACCTAACGAAACTTTTTTAAATTTCCCTATATATATGATTTTTTTGCCTATTCATGGTATAAGCAATATATCTTGTTAAGTGCCTAAGTGTCCAATGTTCCTTCATTTTTGAGCTGAAAAACTCCCCTTCTGAAGAAGCGTAAATGAGATTTAATTCATATTTTATAATAATTAACTTTATTAAAGGATCATTTAAGAATTCAACTTTATATTTCCGAATTCGTACAACATTGTCACTCAAAGCTTAGAAACAAATTGGGAAAAGGAAAGGATTCTTTCAACTTCTATACAAGAATAGTTATATGATTTTCATTGGTCCATACATTCTGTAACTTTTAATGATAATTGTATTAAAATTAATTAAAAGACATGGATTGAAAATGAGAGGAGGAAAAAAAAAA
>JAPDSC010020547.1:26855-42301 GCA_026290005.1 Latrodectus geometricus | reverse complement strand
ATATTTTACGAGATGTTATATCACATTTTGCTTCACTAAGTTATAATATCTGAAATATTTTTGGTAATGGCAATGTTTAGATACTACATTCAAAATTATTTCAATTATTTCTTAAATGCTTTTCAAGCAAAACTAAATTCACAAGAAACTAGAAAACTGACTGACACAATCATTGTAATTTGTGAAGTTATAAAATTATCTTATTTATATTTGCTAGGAAACTTCATAAATTTTAAATAATACAGTGTAATGGAATGTAAATATTTTGATATCCTATGGAAATTGCTTTTGAAGGAAATATATAATAAATGGATTTGTTAGCTATTTGAGAAAAAAATAAGAGTATAAAGCTAAGTACAAAATAATTTTAAGTTCAATGTTATCATGCAAAACATATAGTTTAACTTAGTAAATAGTGTAATAATAAAGAGAATAATTTAAAAAATGCATCGATTAATTTTACGTTTTAAATTTCCAAACAAATGTCTCATGAATATTTATTTTATTGTTGGAAGGTGCTATGTTTTTTAACAATTGTGATAATTGTTATTATTAATAAATTTAGACTAATTAAATTTATGGCATCTAATGAAGAGGAATTTCTGAAATTATGTATCCCAAATGAAACAAAATATAAAATGAAAATTTAATTTTGGAAATTGAATTTCAAAATCAATTCTGTATCATTTATTTTTGACAACAGCTTTATTTTAAAATTATTTGTTTAAATATCATTTAAACAAAGAATTTGTTTTTATAGATATGTAAAAATTCCATGAAAATTATTTAGAAATTTTTTATTATATTAATCAGACTTTTTATTAAAACTGATCTTTGTAAATGTTCATGAATATTAGTTTAATTATTTTGTTATCTAGTTTGTCAACTGATCAGATTACATTGAAAAATGTTGAATGAAATATCATGCAAAAGCAGTTAATTAACATATTTTTCAGTCCTTTCTTGCACTTGTATGTAGATGGCAATCTTATTGAGAATAGTACATAAAATGTTTACGAAAATGAACAGAGACATGCAACGTGAAATATATTCAAGATTCGAAGTCAAAGATTGGTTCATCATTCAACAATAATTGTTTTTACATATATAGTAAACTAATCAAATATTTGGAGTTTAAAGTGTATTCGCAAGTTCAAAATGAGAATCATAAAATTTTAAGCTATTGGATAGGTCATTATACATTCATCTGATGATTGGCCCCCATTCAAACTAGGGTGGATTCATGAACTATTGAAGTGAAAGCATGGGCACTAACCATTAAGAACACAGCAATCCTCATCGCGTATATAATGAAAATATATGGAAAAAAGATGGGATACCTTTCATAAAAAAGTTTAAGCATACGACAAATTTCTTGAAACAACACTGTTTATATTTTAGACATAATTGTAATCAAAATTTTAAATACAATAGTAATGACATGGAAAATATATGGTGGAAAATACATTAGTATATGATGGAAAATACATTAGTAATGACTAATTAATTCTTAATAAGAGATTATCATAAATTATGTTGTACCTTTTATTAATTTTATTTGTTCGGGTAGTTTACAAATAAAAATATTATATAATTGATTTATTCTCACAAAAAACTCACTAATTAAAACTGGTATTCTTTAATATACTGTGAACATAAAATTGTAAGAACTAAAATAAATTCGAAAGATGGAAAATATTTTCTTGGGCAAAAATTAACTTTTTCATGTAAATTTAATAAATTCATATAATTCCTATTATAAATAAAATTAAACTAAGATGAATTTTTTATATACTCAAAAACATTATATTATGATGAAAATGAGATTCAAAGTTCAGTCTCTCTTTGAAAAATGCTATATATTTAGTGTTTCTTGTTCTTTGTTTTTCAAAATGTCATGTGTTAATTAAATATTTTGCGTTTTTATAAAAGATGTGGAAATTAAAAGAAATATTTCTTTCGTTTTTGGAATATTTTTTTGCTTTCAACAATTTTCCCCAAGAAAAACTTTTTTTGAGGTTTTTGAAACGTGGCATTACATATATATTTGACGACTTCAATTTAGAAATGGTGTTTTTTTAGAAAAATATGCTCGAGGCATTTTCTTTGTAATTAAACTTGGAAAGAAGTATTTGTGGCAAAACCATCTTCAACTTACAGAAAAACAACCAAGTTAATCGAAATACATTTGCGGGTTATTTTTTGAAATTTTATTGAATAAATATTGTCCACTTTAATATCATTGTTTTAAATTTTATAAATTATGGTAAGATTTTATCAAGAACTACACATTATTTACAATTTTGGAATCAGAAATTCATTTACTTGCCTACTACGTATAAATAAAGCGTCATAAATGTAATAAGAAGTAAGTAAATTTCAGTTTTTATTAATTTATTTTATTTATTATTCAAAAGACTTATTTTTGTATATTATTTGTAATTCAAAAACCTAACAATGTTTAAGCACTTAACGTGTTTATTGAATTATACACTATCTATATTTTAGACTTAATATCGAAACAGGTCAATCTAGCATTCTTCGTTTATATAATTTTGTATTAACAAGGAAGTAAAATATGGATAGAATAAAATAAAAAAGAATAAAATATATCATAAAAAATAACTATAAAGTAATCCAAATTTTATTTATTAGTTTAGTTTTAAGAATTTTAAATAAGTTGGAAAAACAGTAGATTTGAAACTAGATATTTTAAAATAAATATTGATATTTTCTCATATTTAATTCTAATGTGAGAAAATATTTGCTATTACTTTTTATTTATTTTCTAAAACATTTAGTAACATATTTAATGAAATATAAAAGATGAAGAATAATAAAATGGGTTATTAAAAACATTTTAAACATTTATTTATTAATTATATTAATTAATATGAAGAACTATTTAATTATAAATATTAAACAAAATGTTTATTTTTTAATTATCATTAAATTCTACCTTTTTTTGACATATAAATACTTATGCCGAAAAAGTTTTGGAAGTATTTATTAAATTCTTAAAATAAATCACATTTAATAAAATACTATAAATGCACAAGGAAATACAATCATTTTTCAGCGACACACATGTTTATAATTTTTTTCTCGAATGAAGGAAAAAAATATTTTCTTTGCTATAATAGAAAGAAAAGTCATTTGATCAGCATGATTACAAAAAAATACTGAAACATGTTTTCTTATGAAATCAAATTTTCAAATAAAATTTTTAAATATAATTTTTTGATAAGAAAAGTACCATTTTGTTTATTTTTAAAAATAAAATCCAAATAATAATGTTAATTCTAATACTAATTCCTTAACTGTTGGATGAAACGTTATAGTAATATTATATATTTGTTATGTAAAAGTATTTTTTAAAAGTAAAATAGCTTTTAAACTATATTCTTGAAAACATTCTGAGAATGAATTTATTTTCGAAGTAAAGACTATTTTACAAATTTTATACCTAGCAATCTCATTCCGAAGAAGGCAAGAAAACGAAGAACCTGTGGGACAAGAGAAATGCTGTTGGACCAGAGACATTTTCTGAAATAGATAGAGTACATCGAAACTCGTTTCTTTTTGTCTACGAACAACGATCTCTTTCTTTTAGGGAAAAAAGATAAAATCTTCCTTGCATGTGACCTCCAAAGTAAACCAGAAATGTGACAAATGACAAAGATTTGGCCACTTTTTTTTCCTCCTTCATTCTGTCATCATCCTGCTGGTGTTCAGTTTTGCTGCTTGAACAGCCAGTTTTTTGCCAATAAGGTGGCATGCATAATAAATTATGTAGTCAAAGCCATTGGTGAATAAATTCCTTATTTTCCATTCTTTATCTTTCTTTTACGTTATTCCACAATCCGTCTTATTTCACGGTTGAGTTTTTTTAGCTCTTACGGAAGAGCAAACGTCTTTTTCAAATAGTAACTTATAAAATGTCTATATATAATGTCAATCTTTTGAAACTTTTAATTGTGCTTAAAAGTAAAGAATTTAAATAATAAATACCTTAGTATTTAGCATTTTTATTACATTTATAAGGAACAATTTTTCAAATCATTCTTGCTCAAATAAATAGTTTATACATATATTCAATAAAAATCGATTCCTTATATATATTAAATATAATCATCATTCTTTGTATTTATTTAAATAACTTTCTATGATAATAGAGTTTACATACTGACGAAACTACATTGAATAATAAATGAATAGATAAACTTTATGTACAAAAAATTGTAATACACTATTGGCCACCCAGCTTGTATCACCAAGAAAGACAAAATATATCAAAACAAAATTTATTTCGTAGATAACATGTTGACCAAGTATAAAATGATTAAATTTATAGACTACTGTGAAACGTGGTTCCTGCCAAAATCAGTAGCTGGTGTAGCCACCATTATTGGAGATTAACGCTGTCACACGACTCGAAATTGATTCAAAGAAATTCTGGATGTGTTCTTGGTGTGTAGAAACTTTAGAACAACAGAACAGGCAGCCTCCACGCATTGCCAATGTTAATATGTTGTGACAGCTGGGGATATGATTTGGGTCAATCGTTGAGCAATCATAGACCAATTAGTTCTTTTTGGCGAAAGATTTGGAGAGCGAGGCAGCCAAGAAAGCCGTTCAATTTGGGGATTGACGAAGATCGACTGGACAACGCGCGCCATATGTGGTCTTGCATTATTCTGTTGAAATATGGATGTCGACAAGCCCTGAAGTTGAGGAAGGACTACTGGCATAATTATCACGGAGATGTAAAGTTGGCTGTTTAAAGTACAAGCAATGCATACTTGGAGGAGTGCGAGAGTGGTATCCAATAAAACTCTATATTATAATACGCAGTGCAGGACCAGTGTGGCGTTGCATAACGCTGCTGTTCAGCATCCTCTCTTCACTGTGTCTCCAGAGTCGTAAGCGATTATCATGGTGTTGCAGACAGAAGCGTGATTCAACAGTAAAGATAATTTCAATCCTTTCTGCCATCCATATCTTTCTTTCCTTATACCATTGGCTGTGGAGACGTCTAAGACGTCGTGGTTTTGCGTCAAGGGGAGACGAAGCAACGGACATCTTGCGAATAGACCAATTTGCTGCAAATGGCGTCGAATGGTATGCGCATACACTGGATGATGTATTACAAACTAAATGTGCAGTGGTAGGGTTTGTTATGTGGCTGGGCGATTCATCACTGCAATGAGCACAATTTGCATGTCATCACTTGAAGTGGTGCAATGAGGTGGATGCGATAGAACACGTCGGTCCATCATACCCTCCAGCATCCAGGAATTACATATCTGCATTACGGTTCTTTGGTTTTGCCTAATACCACTAACAATTTCCCTGAAAGATAAACCACAATCTCGGTAGGCTACTATTCTTCCTCTGTCAAACTCGGTTACTTGATCAAAAAAATGATCGCTGTTTTCTTCGATACATAATTAATCGTATTTTTAAAAAACATAATTGCCTTAACATAATTTAAAAAACATAATTGCCTTACTTGAATTTTTTGGAATCTCTAAGTCTTAAGTAGCGATTTGAAGTGGCAACACTGGTGCACGTGATGTGCTTCTGCACTGAAATTCTAATCATGAGATTCAATCTCAACAACGCTATAATACATGTAGTAAATTTCCTGTTTTTCGCATGCTTCTTCAGGATGTTGAATTTATAGTGGGCAACAGTGTATTAAAACACGTTTTTAAATTATTTATATTCTAAGACTTTAAACTAGTCTAATATTCATGTAAAATAATGATAATCAACAATATTAATTAGGACGTTTTTTATCAAAAGTTTATATTCTTGGAAAATCAGAACAACAATTTTATTAAACACGTGTTTGCTATGAAAAGGCTAAAATTATAACTTATTTACAAATAATTTTTTTATTTAATAAAATAAGGAAAATTATTAATGAAATTCTTTTTTTTATAATTGAATGCTATTATAAGAATTAGGATATTTTCAATATAACTACGACTAATATTTGTTTGAGTTTAATCTATTTACAGAATTGAATACTATTTTTATTTATCATTAAATCTCTATCTTAAGGTATTCTAATCCAGTTTTAAAGTATTGCATGCAAAGTATGATAATCACATCAATTCTCTCTTATATATCGATTAATTTTTATCCATCAATACTATTATTCAAATCCGCATAGTTCATGATATGATAAACTCTGCATGTTTGACTAACCTATAATTTCCCTTCGATATTTAAACTGAATTCAGAATTGCTTCTAATTCGTACTAATATGCATATGTGTCGTTCTTTTGTGTACGTCTGTAGATTTTAGTTTCAGATATTTAATTCTGTATAGATTTTCTCGTTACTAAAAATTTATATAACCGAAAAAATTCAAATAAAAATATTAATATTTCAGTTGATTATAATTCTCAATTTAAAATACAATCTTTCATTTAAAGATTCTTTAAATTAGTTAATGCTTTTTAATCTTCAACTAAATTCAATCATCACAATTAATTTAATTCTAACGTCGATTATTGTCTAATTGATTGTAGACACAATCTTTTTATTTTTTTTTCTAATGGTGGGCACCCTTGAGCAAGTAAGTACATTTGCGGCAACAAGGCCGAAAACTGCTACTAATTTAACATTACCCGATGGGCACCTGTGGACCAAGTCACGGGGATACGAGTAGCATCGCCCACGCCACTCCACTACAAACCCGTTTATACGGCGGGCTGCATTAATCCACCATCTTAGGAAAGGACAAGAAACACAGAGAGAGAAAAATAGAAAGTACATGCATGCCCGAGCCAGTATACGAACCCAGGTCCTGCTCATCCGTAATCAGTTACGCTAACCACTAGACAGGTTGGGCGCCGTGTAGACACAATCTTATGGTAATAAAAATAAATAAATCTCAGCCTAATTTGTGATAAAAAATAAGAAATTCTGCTTGATTAATGTTATTAAAATTCATTATATTTATGTATTATAAACTATTCTCTCCTTCTCTCTCTAAAATCTTCAGAAAATATAAAATATTTTAATAATCCACTTAATGTAATACAATATGATAATGATTTTCCAAGAGATTCAGAAAAACAAGAAATGTTATACACTGTTCTCTCACTAAAAATTCAAAAATAGGAGTTTCCCTTTCACTATAAGACAGTATGATGATTTGCTATTATTAACATTACAGAAGTTTACCATTTCAAAATATCATAAAGGTTATAGAATTAAGTGTTTTATGAGTTTATTCATTCGTGATAACTGCAATATAGATTATATGTTTAATATGTGCGTATTAAGTTTATATAAATTTAGTTTCTAAATTTAACATATATTTAATTGAAAAATAAGATAATGATGTCATTGAAAAATAATATAATTTAAATTAATGAACATGTTGATGTAAAAAAGATTAAAATATCAAAATAGAAATGCTTCTTGTATTTTTTTTTAATTTCAGTGTTTGCATCAGTAACTCCATTTACATCACATGCATGATTATTTCCTAAAATGCCTAAATTGTTCACACTAATTGATAACTTAAACTAACATTCCTTCAGCCCTATTAAAATAATTAAAGTTAATAAAAAATGATTTATGACAAAAACAACTCACTTTTAAAGTTATTTGACAACTGTAGAAACTATTAACAATAGTAATCTTTATGTATTTTTTTTAAACTCAGCATGTAATTTCTAAACATATCAGAACAAACAAACCTCTTGGATTTGCCAGTTTCTTATCCATCCAGTGCCATCCTATTTATTTAGTACACTGTCAGACTTCTCATCCTTTTGAATTTTTACGTCTTTTTATGAAAAAATCTAATATTTTATTGCATATAATCAGATACAAAATGAGAGAAATTTACAGAATAATTATAATAGCTCATGTTTATGGAACTCAATGTTACAGCACAATATATGTATTATAATTAAATATTAATTTAAAATTCGGTGTTGTTGTTTTTATTTATCTCCGATTGTTAGACAGTTTCAAACCAGGTCCATAGATCCTTTGACGAGTAAAAAATCAGATTGGAGGATTTTCAGCAAAGAGGGGATAGGATTAAATTTCCTCCCAAAGAAAGCAGAAATAATTTAAAATATGATTGGACGAAGCCTGATGTTGGTGGCGCTTTGGGCAAAGAGTATAGGATTTTACACCTTCAGAATAAGGAAGACATTTTAATTGGACACGGGCAAAGCGCGAGAGGAAAATATTAGTTTTTCAATCGCATGAAAAAAATCAACAACTGTCCCAGCGTGTCCTTGATTATCTCCTATACCAATCATTAGTGGGAGGCAGCAGCCAATTCCAGTTCAAAAAACCAATTCAAATAAGTATATTTAATGAAATATCTACAACACATTTAAATATGTTTATAACAATTTTCATTCTGATTATAGTATAAAAAATTATAAAATTGAGATTTCAAATACACTTAAAAAGTTCTTATTGCCAAGAAAATTTTTTTCCTATTATTATCAGAAAATAATAATTTTTTTAAAGCAAGAAAACATATTTGATATGTGAAGATATTATTTTCATTAATCTATTTAGGTTCGAATCTTTAACACCAAGTCCAACAGGACTTATAGATAGATAGCATTCCAAACCTCTGTGTGCACATATGATTTGAGAATTAATTCCATGAGATATCATTCTGAAGACAATGTATGTTAGAATTTACTGAGACATAATTATGGCACATTAACGAAAAAATTTATATCATATCTAATGTGTCATGCATACAAACAATAATTGTTTGAAATAAATTGTGAAGTTTAATTATTTTTAATATAATTTAAGAAATAGCAAATAAATCAATTAAAATATATTACCATTCCATAGAACTTACTTGATTTTATAATTATATTAAAACTTTAAAGCATAGATAAATATTTAATACAATATAGCCTATTTTAATATTATAGTAATTACATTGAATATCTCTTCTAATATTATTTTTCTGGATTTAAATTCTAAGCATCAATAATAGGCAATTATAGAACAAATAAGCAAACCTATTAAAAGGAACTTATTCAACTTTAGGAAACACATGAAAATTTTTGTTTAAAATTTTACCAAATTCTTTTTGTTAAATATATTAGCTATTCACTTGGTCTACGTGTTTTCTAGACTTTCCTCTTTTCTTTGACAAACTCATATTATATTGCAATTTTTGTGGAAGTTATTTGTAGATAAAGTTTCCAATTCCTTTCTAATAAAATACAAAGGTTACTGTATATTAGTTCTACGAGATGGGCTTACTTTTCCTTTAAAATATATTCCATATTTACTGGAATTTTATCCCTAGTTTAATAAACACTTCAATTCTAATCATCACATTTATTGGAGAATATCAAGAATAAAATTTATTTAGTTTATAACAATATTTGACATGTCTTCACGATTTGACATTTGTACTGTCTGTCACATATTTATTTTTAAACGGAAAAAAATAAAAATATTGTGGAATATGTGATTGCATATTAAATTCTCCTTTAAATTATATATAATGTTTATAAATTCTTAGGTTTATTTTATTTAAAATATTTTCTCTAATTTTTAAATTGTCAATTTAATATTTTTGAATTACAGTAATAGTTAAATGTTATATTTTGAATTTATTTATATTGTGCTGAAATTATTCAAGAATATCACTCCTTACATATTCTATAATTTAATGTATCATTATTATTAAGTATCTTTTCAGATGCTATAAAATTTATTGCTGCTTTTCATTCACTATTGCATTTAAACTTATTTAGACATATTTTTTATTGTATTAAAATTATGTAATAATCCTCTTGATCAACAGAATTAAAAACGAATATTGGCCAATTAATGCTCAAAAAAGTGCACATCGTATGTTTGAAATGTGTTTGAAATACAATAATTAATATTATTTATTTTTGTTTTTAAATGTATTATCACTTTAATACAGCATGCATGATTTAATAATACTTACATAAGCATTATTTAATATAGTGTGATCCAGATTATTAAATGTAGGATCCAGTGACTATGCTTATCAAATGCAACTTTTCAAATTTTCATTATAAATGGAAGAAATTTCCGAATGAGAAATATAAGCTTACTAATATAATTTTAAGTAAATTTTAATATGCATTTAGATGGTGACTCTACCTGTCATCTGGTAATCTAGAGTTGTTATATACATTTCTATGCGTTTAGAGTTATCGAATTCTGTTATTTTGCTTAGACAATTTTGCGTATTTTCCATTTGATCCTACTTCACTCTTTAATGTAAAACTTATTTGCTTATGTAAGGAATTCAACAGGATAAAATAGAATACTTAACAACGAGGAACATGAAGATCAAATGATATTAACATTATATTTTTTCTTCATATGCATAATATATTTGAGTAATTCATATAATCAATATCGCTCATTAATGATTGCGTTTGACATGCTATAAATTCATAAGGGAATTGTTTGCAACATTTTTCATCCATGATATATGTTTCGTTTTTACAGTTTCTTGTATTCATAACTTTTTTATTTATTTATTGTTAACTTTAGTTTTTTAGTGTTCATGTAGTTCTTTAGATGTATAATTATTTAAGGTTAATTTATTTCATTTTTAATCTGAAGAGGATTTGGAAACAGTTTCAATAGCCAATACCAATTAACATTCATGATTAAAAAGAATTATAAGTTAAAAATTTTAAGAATTTCTCTACTTATGACACTTAATACTATCCGTATTTTAACGATATAAATTCTCCTTTGTAACCACAATCAGTAAATCAGTAGCATCAGTAAATTAAAGGATGCAAAATATTATTTCAAGGAATCTAAGGAAGTACAAAAAGAATAATTAATAACATACTCCTGCTTATATTCCTAAAGTCATTCTTTCATTTACATATTTATAATGAATTATTAGGAATACACATTTGCAAATAACTACTTTTATTATTAATTTGATTAAGATAATTTCAGAGACATTTATCCTCTATCAGAAGATAAAATTAATTTTTATTTCTAATACATATAAGTTATATTCATATTGTTACAAAACGTGACTGATGTATTGTTTGACTTCTTAGGAATGAAAATATATTATATCTGTTAGTCATAAAATACTTTTTAGTCACAACCACAAGCTTTTAAGCAATTTATATTATTGAAAAATTAATATTTAGTTTAAATGCTTTAAATGGTAAGTGTTTAAACAAAATGTTAATAAGGGGGAGAAAATTGGTAATACAATTAGTTTCATCAAGCTTTCATATGTACAAACCATATTTAAATATTATGATATTAAAAAATTTCATCACGATTAGTTTTGAATATTTAAAAAATAAAAATCAAATAAAAAACAATGTTTTTTTCGGCATCCATGATAATATGAATTCTTTTATTTATTATTTATAACATAAGAGCTACTATTCAAACAGAATTAAAAACGACAGAAATAACATTTTTTCTTTATTTTTATTATTATATAATCATATTTTCATTATTGTCAAACAAGTTTTTTTAATTTTGCTTAAATTTTAAATAAAATATAACAATGATTGCAAAACAGATTTATTAAAAAAGAAAATTAAATAGTGAATTTTATTTTGTTTTAATGCTTAAATGATAAGAAAGACAAAAAATTCAAAATACCTAGACTTTACAACAGAAAAAAAAATTAGAAAATAATACTCCTTATGAAATTTTAAATAATAATTGCCTAAATTTATTAAAATATTACCTTATAGGTTACATTTGTGGATGTTGGGAAAATATTTCATTTACATTTAAACACAAATTTATTAAAATTTTAACACACATTTATCAATATTTTTAAAAGTGTTATTTATTTCAAATATGTACTTTTATAGAGCCATATTATATCAATATAAACATGTCAAAGGGTGATTTAAAAACGACAAAAATAATTATTCCTGATACGTGATGCTTTTGAAATGTATATGTAATAACATATGTTTATATTTATGGGATTTCAAAGAGTTATGTTGATGAGTGTGTATTTAATGTTAAATACAAATGAAATAAAAATTTAAAATAAAAATAAAATGTTGAAATTACATTATTATATTTTTATCATAAACATTTTTAAAGCACATCGTAAGACATACAATTTTCCTTTTTCCTATATAATGGCACTCTTTTAGATTAAAAAATAAACACAGAATGAAAAATGAATTGAAATAAATGAATATCTTAAATGAAATAAATAAAAATACATTAAATTGAACTTTAAAGCTTTTTTTTAACATGATGGTATGCATTATAGACGAATTCAGAAATATTATCAATAATATTAACTTATAACAAAGAAATATTATATTAATTTATATGATACATTTCTAAATTCTTTTTATTCTATTTGAAAAGTTTGAATTTCGAATCATGGTTTTGATAGTTTATATGTATTAAAGTAGATGCATTTATTATTGGAAACCAATTTCAAAATATTTCAGTTTTTTTATTTTTTATTTTATATCATTTTTGCTTAGTGAACTATAAAAGTAATTTTAAAATCGTAATAACCATAGAAGACTTAATGCATTGAATTACTTTGAAGTATTCTATATAAAATATACCTTTAATTGCTTTGAAATTGAAATATAATCAATTCTTGAAATTCTAAATGTAAAAGATTTCTTTAGATTTTTTTTATTATTAATTATGTTTGCGGTTTGCCACAATTTTTAGTGAATTGAGATACACTACAGAAAAACATTGTTATAGACCTATAAGAAATCAAATTAGTTTTCAAAGGCATATAGAAATGAAAACATCGTAGCAAGAATACATTGAGAATTGAAATTGTTATCTTAATACATTTTATAGACTAAAACTTCTAAAAATATTATCTTTTTCTGACTGTAAAAAAAGCATAATATTTTTCTTACTTAAAGTATTTTATACAAATTTTTATGTACTCAGTTCAAAAGAATAAATAACATAATTTGCTTTCATGTTATGCGAAAACATTGAGAGAAGTATAAGAAATTAAGTTTAAATTAAATTAAAACTTAAAATGTATTAAAAAATATGAATTTGATTTCTCATATCTTGGTTTGTGTACAAAAAAGATATTTATTTTATGGTCTAAATGAAATATATAATCATTAGAGGAATTATATATTTACAAATATTTTTATATACAAATTATTAATGTGCGTAACGATTGTATTATAAAATAAAAAATTATGAATTCAAATGTTATCAATATATTTTTAAATATAATTCAGACATTGTCTTTAAATATGCACTGATCTACCATTAATGTACCATATATTATTAAATCTGTTCTTTAAAATACAGGAATTTTTTATTGTTTTTATTTCAAATAATTAAACTGTAAAATTCGTATTGTTTTCACTGTATCCCGAATTGAGTAATATGAGCTAATATTTGGACATTTTTTGTTCCTTTTTTCAAGTTATGAGACTTCAGAAAATTGGATAAAAACAATAAATATCAAAACAAATTGATAATATACTTCTGTAAATAATACTTTACAAACTACTAGGTTTATAAGTATTAATATAATGCTTTTAGAAGAATCATAAATTCATGTTAATGTTAGAAAATTATCAAGTGATTATTCATACATATTTTTTATTCATTTTCTTCCAACAATGTTAAATAAAGATATTTTTAAATATGAGTTAAATAATATATTTTTTAAGTATTGCTTTATTAATACAGTCTATTATTAGAAGAATATTGAAATTTTCGTATAAAAATAGTTTGATTTAAAAATAAGGGAATTAATTATTGTGTGTTTAAAATTATATTCCTTAATTAAGATGTTAAATCTATAAGCACAAAAAGTAAGGAAATTTTAAAATTTATAATTCTATGAATAAATTAATATTATCTATGATAGAAAAGTAGCTACACTACATTTCTCCTTATTTATAACATTCTCATAATTTTGGTGTTATATTTTTTTCAACATCATACTCATAGAATACTTTCAGTTTCCACTCTTTTTTATGTACACATAGCATATACCTTTACTTTTGCTATAATATTTGAATCCATAACCAATCACAAGATTACTCAACTCAATTGTTTCAAATTAATTATATGAAGTATATTGCCTAACAAGTTTATGCCATTATGTAGGTTTTATTAGTGATATCCAAATAAAATATCAAATCTATTAAATACTTTTATTTTACACTAATTAAACATTCTTTTGTTACATTTATAATCGTTTTTGCTTTTCCTAAGCATAAATGTGAAGTTTCAGCTTGTAATATTTTTTAAATAATATTTTCAATACTGAAGTTTATGAAAGTACATTGAACATTAATAAAGTTGATTTATATAATTAAAAAATATATATACTATTACTTTTTAGGCATGAAACTGAAAAACTGTATTCAATAAACTGGTTTCAACTGTAAACTTAAGATGACTGCTATATATCATATTAGGTACTAGGCCTTGCGTTCTTTTAATAGTTATGAGTTAGTTCCCTAATTTCAATAATAAAAGTATAATATAAAGTTATAATTAAGCATTTATTTGATATAACGGATCTCATTTAACTAGAAATATCAAGTAATTTGTGTTGCTTTTTAAATTAGGGGTAGGGCATAATATGTAATCTGTATATATGTGGTAATATACGTAATCAGCATACGTAATAGTAATGCATATAATAGAATACAAATTCTATTTAAATAGACCTCATAAATGTTTGAAAACTTCCTGTGAATGTGTGTTGGCCTATTATGCTTTATATATAGATTTGGGTATTTTATGAAAAATATTCAAATATAGAAAATTATTCAAATATAGAAAATTGCAAGATATTAAGTTTCATCGAAAATTTTTTACCGTATCCTTAATTAATCTGAATAAAATAAAACAAAATATCTATATAAGAACCTAAGGATAAAATTAGAAATTTTGAAATGAGAAACTTAAAATAAATTGTGTTTTATTCTACAAAATGTTTGTATAAAATTTCAATATTGCATTAACAAATAAAGAAATATTGCCGTAGTTATATGGATAAGCTAGCAGTTATACAAATGGTATTTATTTTGAATTTTTGAATTATTATAAGTAAAATTCATTCCAATGAGATTTTTAGTTATTTATATCATAATAAAATATGCTTCAGTAATTTTCTAAATATATTTGATGAATATATTTTAAATCGAATTTAAAATGAAATATATATTAAATCTTATTGGAAGGAAAAAATATAAATTAAAGTCTACCTCTAAGAAATTATATATTATTACAATATTTAGAATTAGGGAAAGTACCTGAATTTTAAATATCCTAAAAAATACATAATATATTTTAAGATTGAAAAATAAAGCAGAATTCAATCATCATAATTCTATCAAAAACTCAGTTCCATAGAACCTTTGCTCTTTTAAATGCAACATCATAATAATATTGAAAAAGAATATAAATATTTT
>JAPDSC010020545.1:45009-63481 GCA_026290005.1 Latrodectus geometricus | reverse complement strand
TAACTTGCAAAAATTTATAATATTTCTGAGTTTCAGGAGTGATTTTTTGAACAATCTAAAAGTGATAATGCTTAATCAGGAAAATCTTCAAGAAAAAAATTTTCTTTACAAATTGTAAGCTGGATTTCTTGCATGCCAATAAGAAAATTTTCTTTGTTTTGTTCCTAACATAAATGCAAATTTTGAACTCCTAATATCATTACCTATGTTGTGTCTAGATTTTCCACATACAATTTTCAAATTTACCATATTGCACTAGCTTCTTTTATGGTCTGATTACACGAAATTACATTCCCTTTGAGGTATACTAGAATCCCCAAAATTACAAATATATCATTTAAAATGGTATACTAAGTATCTGCAAGATTCTTTCGAAAAATTTCCACTGTAGGGAATTTCGTTACGTAGTCTTGATATTTAAATATAAATTTGAAATAATTAATGCAATTGCAACTGCAAATCAGTTGAGCAGAATTTCATCTTGAATTAATCTTTTTGAACACCATTGGCTTAACAAATTCATTCTTGGCTACTTTTGACTTATTTTGATAACTTTCTCACAAGTTTAAATAAATCATCTTTATCTGACTAGAAATCTTTTTGTAGTTTAAGTTTTTTGATAAAAATTTACTGTACGGTCGTTATTGGCGACTTTTTCAAATTATCGCCAAAAATCTCGCCAACCTCGTCAATCTGCGCTAGCTAGGTCTGAAAATAATCAGAATATTTCTTTTTTCATTGGTTGGTTCCAATTTTGTCAGAATCCCCCATTTTTCATTGGTCGGAATCGCTCCTCTGTGATTAGTCAGAATTGGTTGGGTTGCCAGACAAAGTTATTTATCGCCAACTGTAAAAAGTCGGGTCAATAGTGACCGTACAGTAAATTTGAGCCAGTTTTTTTATTTTGTTTCTACCACCATGGTTAATTGATAAATGTGCTTCATTACTTACTTTAACAATTTCTATTAGAATCTAATTTCAATATTAGAAAAACTACTGAAATCAAGTGAATCTAACATCAAATAAGACATTTTCCCAATAACATTTTAAAAACTCGTGTTGCTTTACAATAGCGTACGCCATGATAGTAGCCCTGCTGCTAAGAAATCTGAATGCATTTCGAAAACGTTATGGACTCTCATGGCATTATCATAAGGGATTTTTTAAACAACTAGCAAATGTGATAAATAATAACTAGTTTATAGTTTTTACTAAATTTAGTTCTAATTATGATTAATCCCAGGTAATTAACATAATCTTTTACCGGTAATTATACTTAATATAAAGAATCTAAAAGATTATTAAATTTACCGTAACAAGTTTCTTATGAAACAATGGTCGAGATTCATTTGAGTTTTAAATTAGGTTCGAAAATATCATTCCCAAATGAAACCGAAGAAGAAATTAAAGTTTTAATAGAAATAGCTTAAAAATGCTTTGCATAAAATCATTATCGAAATAGATCACTCAAATTTGAAAATTAACTATTCACTGCTGTCTTTACCTACAATTAATTCTGTGGTTATAAGGAGAGTAATGAAATGATCCATTTTAACTAAGCAAAAAGAAATAAAATATAGAGAAAATGTAAAAGAAAGTTTATAGTTGAAGGCAAAAAGAAAACAATCAAAGTTTCATATCTTAAACTTTCTTTCGGTGATATTGGTGCCATAGTGAAACTACGAGTACCAGGTGTAAGCAAAGCAAGAATGATCCACAAAATATACTAGAAGTTGTATTAAACATTCAAAACGGAGACATTTACCTTTTAGAAACAAAACAATTAGTTTGCCAGTAGTATACCAGAAATATGTTCACGATTTCTGAAGAAAAATTTATTTTATTTAAGGATATTACACTTCGATATTAGCATAATCACTACGAGATTGAGTTAAAAATAATCTTTTTAAAATTCAATGATATTAGCATAGTGTTTGTCAGAGAGAGTAAATGTAAAAACTAGATTGTAAGATTAAACAGTTTTCCTAAATATACCTAAATAATTTCTAAGAACTTTCTTTGAATATAGGTTTAACTTGCTTTGAAATAAAAGTAATTTTTGTAAATTCTAATAATTTAATTTTTTTTCAAGTCTTTTAATTAACAAAACAAAAATTATCTGTCAATCTTGTTAATATTTTGAGAATTCTATTTTGTTTAGCTGATAATAAACTATTTACTGAAATAAAACAATTTTCATTTTTAGTAATCGATGAATTTTGCAAAAAGTCAACTATTTCTACACATTATACTGCATAAAGCTATCAACTTCGCAAATTATTTTAGTTTCAAAGAATATTTTCGCTGTTCATTTAAGCATTAATCTGTTTCTAAATATTTTTAACATCTGTTTTGAGCGTTAAAACTTTAAAAAGTTTTAAAACTGTTTCATTGATATTTTTAAATATTACGCTCTAATGTGTTATCAGATTTAACCATCATTTTTATATTTTTATATTTTTCTAACATTTACTAACGTTTTATTACAGTTATATTCCATTAACATTTTTAAATTTATGTTTAAAGAATAAAATTCTAAAATTATTGTAGTTAAAATAATTATTAAACAAAGATAAAAAGCACTCTTTCTTTTATGAAATGAATCCTTAGATAGCATAAAAAGAAAAAACAATATTGAAAAAAATACTTTTATTTATAATTAAATAAATAATTTAATATAATCTATACTATATATATTGTTATACATCAAAATATTATTTTCATATTATGCATCGATTAAAAATAAAATGCTTTATGTAACAAAATAATATTCAGAAACATTTAAATAAAAATTTTGAGAAAGAAACTTGCAAAATAAAATATTTTTAAAACAGTTGCGCTATTAAAGCTACAAAGTTAAAATTATTTGTCAGTCTCTGAAAAAGTGACAATAAGCTATTCTTCGAATCAATAATAAATTTCTTCCATGATATAATAAGTAAATTTGCATTATTTTTTGTAGTTTATTTAAATTTTTGGTTCTTTAAATGCAAAACATTCTTAGAACAAATGCAGTTATAAAAAGAATTTGATTAATAAAAGATTATTGCACCTGTAAGTTATATCAACATACAAACTTACCAATAATGTAGTCATATTCTGAACAAACAAATATATTACTTGATGCTCTCGCAAATATCGAAAACAAAGTGAAACTGGCAGCCAGAAAAGGCGTCATAGTTTACCAAAGATTTATTTACCAAAAAGTTTTATATCACACTCAATAAATTCTGTGAAATATTGCTTTATTTAGATTTTCAAACCGGGTTCTGGAATGATTGATTAAATTTTTTTCAGGAAAACGAGACGCTTAAGTTTCGATGTTTTATTTTAAAAAAAAATCTCGTTACCTTGATAGAAAAGCATCCATTTTAAAAATGTGCACAGAAAAAAATAAAAAAAGTTCAACAAACTCCCCTTTGAACAAAAGAAAAGCGGAAATAAAATAATAGTTATACTTTGAGTATAATGTGCTTCTATATTATTTATGTACACACAGACATGTATTCTTTATTTTCTTACTGATGCGAATCAAAATTTATTGAAATGGTTACAAATTTTTTTTTTATTATTTTCAGCGTGAAAAATGAAATGTTTTCACATGGATAAAACACTGTGTAAAATAACTATTAATATAAAAATATACAAAATTATCCTATTCCTCCGTTGGTAGAGTATGAGTCCACGTTAAACTGTGATATCAAAAATACTTCTGTTGGTTAGCGTGGATGTTGATGGGAAAGTGTATGACCTTATTACTTCACCATGGTTCAACATTACGAGGCTCTTCATAATGGGCGAGTATTCCTAATTCGTTAACTTTTAAGTACAGTCTGGGGCTCGCGTGCACCCCTATGTACGTACTCCTCTGACACAGTTCCAATATTATCTTTCGAGGCTGAAATTCGGATTTTAAAAAATAATATGTACCAAAATTCTTACATCCCTTGAATCTTCGAAAATTTGTGAAATGTAAATATTTGATAAATATATTTAACAAAGAAAATATTTCTTGATGGTGTACAATTTTTTCCTCAAATATTCAGAGTGTATTTCGAATTTTAAATGCACATCGAAAAATTGCTAACACATTTAAAACTCATCGAAGCTAGTAGTCATTATTGTAAAAATTAAAAACTGTTATTGTTTCATACCATATTGTTTTCAGCATTTTAATTTTATACATCTATTTCGAAAATTCTAAGATAAGTTACTATGTGAAACAGGAAACATTTTGATGTTGTTTGTCAAAATTATAAATTTAGTATACAAAAAGACCGATTTTAATAGTGAACAAGAGCTTTTTTACAAACATACAGAGTGATGTATTTCTAATTTTAAGCATTTTGAAAACCTTGTATTACTTTTGAAATTCATTGAAGTCAGGAAAGCATCTTGTAAAAATGTAAACTGGTTATGACCGATTGTATTTGTTGTTGTTGTTTCTAATCCTCCAGCTGTCTGATGATGTCAGACAAGATCGAAAAGACCGCTGACCGAAAGGTAGTGAAGGACGAGAAGGGAGGAGCAACATCTGGAGCAAATGGCTTAAAACTTACGATACTCAAACAAAAGTAAGGTTTTTAATATGGCCGCTTGCTAACCTTGAAATAGCAGTTTGTGAGCTGGTATGCGGTACATGCCACCACTGGTATGCGGGGAAAGAGCCTGGCTGTTTCCCCGCATACCAGTGTTGGCATGGAGGGATCTTCCGCTCTTTTGAAATTTCACCGTTGACAATAGATTGATGTTCAAGATAGGTAAGGGCCGAGGGAGATGAATTAAAGTTGCTGCAGCCCTCTTTGGCCAAGCTATCTGCGTGCTTATTGCCAAATATCTTGACATGTGAGGGGATCCACTGAAGATGAACATCGTGGGACTCAGAGATAAACCTGATCTTCTGAAGAATAGAAATACTCGTTTTATCTCCAACAATGATCCAGCTGTAGAGGTGTTGTAGAGAGGAGCGACTGTCCGAAAGGATCCAGAATTCTCCGAAGTCATTTTCATTGAGAATAGCTTTAAAGCCATGGCCGATTGTGTTACCTTTTATATCGTGTTTGTATCGAACAAGTAAAAGATGTTAAAGTAGTCCCATCAAATTTATAGTTTTGGCTGTCTTAAAATAATTTCTCTCTTTAGATTTTCATCTGTCATTCATTGCTAAAATAAATGTCAGTGGCCTTAAGTTGAAAATAATGTTATGCTGTATTGCTGCATGATTCATGCTGAGACTGATTGTTGATTTACAAAATACGTAGATATTCGTCGTAATAATTACAAATGAGGTAGACTTTTTCAATAATGCTGTATTTGAAATATGTCTGTTCCAACCTGTAGTGGTACTAGGAGCTGGTTACAAACGCATTCGTCGACAGTCATTCGCATTATCTGAAGTATAAGGTAAATATTCACAAATTTTTGCTTCCTAAAGCATTTATATTTAAACTCTACTTATTCGTTGACAATGTTCACGTGACATACATCTGTTTTGTTACTACCGACCAATTACAATCCATTTGTTTTTAATGTCCTCTAAATATGAAAAAGCAATATGTATGTAAATAAGTATAACAGAAAATTTATTTTATATTTATTATGTACTTAGGAATGTTAAAGATAACATTAAAGATAAACTTTAGCGTTAAAGATTAACTTATCTTTAATATTTTCCATCTTTAATGCTAAAGATATTAGTAAGAATCTTCAATGTTAAAGATATTTTATTATATTTAATGTCAAAAGTCAATTTATTTAATAATAAAGATAAATTAACATTTTTAATTCAAAAATTAAAAATATTAAAAAAAATTCTTACTCAATATATGTTAAATAAAAAAATTTTGCCTCCCTTACTCGTAAGTCTTAAAATACTTAAACGAATTGTAGTTGCATAAATTAAGTTCCTCAAAAAATATTTTCAAGCTTAAGATAAAAAAGTTATCCAATATTTATGTTAAAAAGAATCCTTAGCAACATAAATTCTTCTTAAAATTATATATTTTTGTGATTTTTTAATTAAAATAATATTAAGTTTCACTACAAATTGAACTAAACATGATTAAAATTTTCAATAGCTGAATACATGAAAATTTCTAAGAATGATTCTTAATTTTATTCCCTAATAATGTTTAGAAATATAATAAAAATGTAAGATTCATTAATTTTGTATTTTTATCAGCATATTAGGTTCATAAAATTGGGAAATTTTATGAATCGCAGTAAAAGCTGAAAATACTTTTAGTAGTACAATATAACAAGATACATACATGTGAAAATAAAACTAAATTTTGTTCTGATATAGTGAAAAAATAAATTTTAAATTTCACCGCACACAAATTTTTATTAAAAGAATCAGTACTTCCTTGAATTTTCCACTTTTATTAGTTCATTAAAAAGTACCCTTCAATAGTCTACAGAAATAACTATAATTGAAAAGTTGGAGCTATAAAAATAAATTATGTTTATCAAGATGCAACATATAATTCAAACTTACCAATAATATAATCAAATTTAGGGTCATCACTTGAATTTACAGAAACTTGAAGCAATATAACTGTAAGCAACGAAAACAACATTGAAATGATGGCTGGCAAAAAAAAAAAAAATACATATTCCACAATAGATTTTTATGGCCAATAAATTTTGAGAAATCATGTTTTATTTATAAAATCTCAGCTTGATACAAGAATCGAGTTTGTCTACGGACTAAAATTTATTCTCTTTCAAGGTAAGCTTTGAAAGGGAACAAAACGTCACCTTGAAAGTAAAGGATACATTTTTAAAGTATGAGTATACAGAAAAATTTAGCAGATTAAATTTTTTTCTTTAGTGTAAAAAAATAAACAAATAGGAAAATGGTGTTATTCATCTTAGTTTATACTATCCATACAAAAACATGGCGCAAACATTCTTTATTTTCAAATCAAATTTTCACAAACTCATTGAGGTGTATTGTATTTTCTCAATTTAGTTGCTTAAAATCATCTTTCGAACATTTGTTGACATTATTCTTATATACAATTAATTTTTTATTCAAATAATTAAAATTCACGATTTTTCTTCGTTCATATTACTATAAAAATCGAAAACTGATTGAAATTAATTTTAAAGGTTTGCTCCGAATTAAAATACAGCCTGCTTCAACTATGTGTCTCAGCTTATTTTTAATCCTCGATTTTTCCCATCATTAGTGACTCACTTATCAAATTTCAAATTACTTTCATTATATTTTCCCTGCAGCAGTTTTTATTAGCAACAATATCTAGTACTGACTGTATAACTAAATTATTAATTTTAAAAGTATATAATTTGTATCAATTTTAACATTATGAACAGTAAAATTTTTATATCAATAAGCTAAATACATTAAACTTTTTAAAGAAACATCTCAACTAAGTAATCAATGAGTTATTTCTCAGAAAATTGACTACAACTATAATTTTGTATTCGAAAATTTTCGTCTTTTCTTAAATATCTAAAATATAAAATAGAATATACTACAACACTTTTCTTTAATGCCTTCTTTCATACAGTCAGATTCTTTGTTATGAGAATATTTTGCAAATATCTTGCATAAAATATTCCCATTTTCTCAGTGGATACATTATGATCGAGATTCGAAACTGCATTCCATTCCCTTGTAGCCTACATCACTACCATATACGAAAACAAGAATTATTCTATTCTTTGTTCCAATGTCATGATTTTAGAAATGGTAATTGTGAACCTGATTTCTGAAATTTTATTTGTATGATGGTCGTATATAAATTATATTAAAATTGTTTTGATTAGTATTGTGCAAGCTTAAAATTTTTATATTGTCTAAGATTAGATTATCTCAGATTTTGCGTAGAGTGACTCTGTTATCAAATAATAGAAATTTCTGCATTTTACTATAAGTTGAAAATTATTTGTTTTCATTTATACTAAAGTTTTTTTTTATTTCTAATGGTGGACATCCTTGAGCAAGTAAGTACTTTAGCCCATTTGCCGCAACAAGGCCGGAAACTACCACTCATTTTATCGTTACCCGGTGGGCACCTGTGAACCAAGTCACGGTGGTACGAGTAGCATCGCCCCCGCCACACCACCATAAACCGGATGGTGTGGCGTGATTCATTAAAACTGATTTCACATTAATTAAAAATGTAAATCTACATGGTATAAATAAATTTCAATGACACAATGCTTACATTTTATAAGCTTTTCAAATATATTTATCGATGGCAGAAAAAAATGGAACTAGTATCAACATAGTAGCTATTTCTTGGCACTTAGTAGTTTTCTATTTACACAAATCAATAAAATTAATTTTAAAATTAATTAAAATGTTCTTAAAATTAATTAAAAGAAATATCACGATTTTGAAAATTTCTACAAATTTATCGTCATATTTGCAATTTGATTCCAAACAGTCAATTTGTTGCTGTCTTGATATTAAATTGTTGCTAATAGAATAATTTTTTGCTTTTAAATTATTAAAACTTATTTACAATCCTTCAGAAAATATAAAAATAATAATCACTTCTGAAAATATAAAATTAAGAATTTTGTTATACTGTAAAATATTGCAAATTAAATAGTTCATAAGTGACTTCATCAAATTAAATATTTTACAACTGTATTTTGAAAATAAATTTGAAATAAGTTTTATTAAAACAATATCGTGAAATTTTCAGAAGGAAAGTATTTACATAAAAGTATTCAGTAAAATCCTATCCATTGATGTGAGTTATGTAAGATTTCCATTTCCTTCACCCAAATTGCAAGATTTTGAATAACTATGCATTTTGCATTGGCTTATACAAAGTTTAACAAAATATTAAAAATGTTAATTTTAAAAAATTTAAATTAACACAAAAGATAATTGTAATAAAAAAAATTTTCATTTATAAAAACTCACATCTGTTGAAGAACTTGTAAGGGAAAATGGGTCACATAACTAAACAAACCCAAAATTTGCCCTTTTCGAAAAAAACAGATTAAATCCATTTTATTATCTAATCCACAAAAATTTCAACTGTTAACAAAAAAGCTGAAGAATTTCAATTTTATATTGATCTTATTTTCAAAGCAAATTAATGCAAGATGCAACTGTAAAATACTATTCTAACTGCAATAAACTATTATAAAACATTTTTTATAAAAATTGGAAAGTATGTAATATATGCCAATTAACAGCTGATGGATGTAGAAAAATATATTGCAATTTCACATCTGATTTAAAAAGTATAAAAGTAATCTTTACAATTTTATCTCATTAATTAAGTGTACAAAATACATTTTAGGATTGAGGACCTCAAAATTTGTAAATAGTAAGTTTTTAAGTTATTGCGTCTAAAAAATTAATTTTTTTCATTCAATTTAGCTACAATAATTCTAAAAGCACTCTGAAGTATCTGAAAAGGAGCCCAAATTTAAACAACATCTCAACCAATAATTAAATATCATAAATTATAAAATATCAAACAATTACATCCTTTATCAACAGTAAGGTTAAGAAACTATTATTAAATAATAAATTTTGTATGACCTCATGTAGACCTAAATATGAAAATTTATCATTTAATGAAATTATTTTTTGTGAATCAATCAGTATAATTTAACCAAAATTTCAGTTGGCATAGCCTAGTTGCGAGGTACCTGGATCCGCGCGTATTGTAACAGATTTTGGCTGAGATTTATCTGCTTTGCGATGTGAATAATGCTATAAATTTATCTGGTTGAAATATAAATTCTTTGTATTGTTAAAACAGTGGATTATCATTTATTCTTAGATGCACCAACAAAATGTATAAACAGTAATGAATTTTTAATTACTAATTATAAATATAGTGGATAAATTCGTAATTTACTATTGTTTATAAATACCTAAGCTGATATGCATATTAAAAAAACTTCATACATATTTTTTAATACCTCTTTTGACAGCTATATTCAAAGTAGCTGCTAAGGAAAGAATTTCTATGTTTTGAAATATATTATTTAGCATGATGTTTCGATTTATTTGAAAGCAGATAACTTATTGGAGTTAGTATTTGCTTACAAATTTATTTTCTCCGAATTCAGTTTCTTTATTTTTATCAGTGCTACAATTCACTGTCACCATCATGAGAACTGTACATTTTTTTCACGAAGTTCATCCTCACTGGATTACTCAGTATCTTCTGCAAAAGATTAATCTTTATTAAATGTATTTCTCAAACGTTCTATCTCTTTCACATTCAGATATTTTTTTGTTTGTATACTATTTCTTAGAAGTATAACTACTATAATGAATATGGAAATAATCTGGAAAATAAATCTGAGTTGCTTCTGAAAGAAGTTTTAAAGCCATACTTGTCGCTTGGGGCACAAAGTCACCCTATATGAATTCTGGGAAACGCTTACTGCATATGAGAAAAATAAAAGTAGGTAAAAAAATAACAATGCCCATTCCAAGTATAATGAAAAGGTGATTGATTATGGAAAATAAATATTTGGATATCATATACATTAACTCCTTGGAGACTATGTGGGGCAAAATAGTTTTCAAGGAGTTAATGTATATTATATCCAAAGATTTATTTTTGCAAATGACGCTCCCTATTATGGCTTTTGAATATTGCATTGCGAGAGCTGCTCTTTCCATTATTAACTACACTGCTCAAAATAATTAAAGGATATTATAAGTTTTATATAAAATAAAGATATAAGCGAAATTTTTTTTGCCGAAAATGGAGAAAGAGAATCACAGATGAAAGTTTTTTCTGATATTCAAACTGTGAAGTATGCTAATTTTTAGTTCGACGTCAAAAACTTCGCTTCCACGGCAGTGAATGAAATTTGACTTTCAACCGAAAAAAAGACAAGGAAGATTGGCATTCAGTGACTATTTTGTTTCGATGAGTACGATGTCTCAGCGAAGTCATTTAACTGATTCAGAAGCTTGGAGAGTTATTGGTAGGTTAGAAGGGGGTCAAACTCAAACCAATGTAGCGCAAACGATTGGAGTATCACAAATGTGGTTTCCAGGATCTGAAACCGTTTTTTTGGAGACAGGAAGTGCAGGCCGAAGACCAGACCAAGGTCGTAGACGGGCAACAACACCCAATGAAGATCGTTATTTATGTTAACGGCTCGGAGATACCAAAATATGAACGCTACTCTTCTCCAACAACACCTTCGCTTGGCTACTGATACCACGGTTTCAACTTAGACTATCCGAAACCGGCTCCATGGTGTAGGTCTGTATGTTCACCGACCGATGGTATGTATTAAACTAACATCAAAGCATCGTCGCGACCGCAGGGAGTGGGCAACAGAGCATGTGAACTGGAAGAGAAATGAATGTAGCAATGTTCTTTTTTATGACGAGTCCCGTTTTTCTGTTCATCTTTATAATAGGCGTATTTTCATCTAGCGGGATCGTGGCAATAGAAATAATCCTGCGTTCATGCACGAAAGTGTCAGATTTGGCAGTGAGGAAGTGTTGTGTAAAGTGGCATCTACATTGATGGGCGCACAGACCTCTATATCATTCGAGATGAACCTCTGACTGGTCGCCGATATAAAGATGAGATCCTCAGACCTATTGTAGTCCCTTACGCTGCAGCAATCGGAGATGACTTCATTTTAATGGACGATATCTGCAGGCCACATTGTGCTAACCTGGTGGAGGAATGCCTTTTCAAGGAAGGAATCGTAAGAATGGAATAGCCAGCGTGTTCTCCAGACATGAATTCAATAGAGTACGATTGGGACGCTCTAGGAAGACGAGTTGCTGGCCACCAACCACCCCCACAAACCCCTAAGAACTGGAAAGAGCTCTTCTGGAAGAATGGAATAGAATATCCCAACTCGTGATTAATAGCCCCATTGACTACATGCCTCAAAGATGTTCAACGTTGCTGGCCGTCCGTGGAAACCATACCTCCTACTGAAAATGATTTCCTTTGAAGGAAACACCTTTTCTTATTCTTTTCTTCTCATCTGCACAAATTGTGTTTTTTGTTCTTTTGTGTTTTTGTGTGTGTTTTTTTGTGTTTTTTTTTCTTTTGTACATAAATACGCAATAAAAGGCAATTTTTTTTCTGCCAAACATGTGTAATTTATTCTCATGTAACCTACTACGTCTGTCGACCACGTATCAATCGGCTAAAAAGTTTTCCAGCCACAATGTCCACATAAAACCGCAATATCCTTTAATTGTTTTGAGCAGTGTATATCCCAATGATTAAAGCTTGATTTTGATTGTTGTATTATGAAAAATATATAGTCATTTTATTTAGTATCCCACTTTAAATGAACTAAAATTAAGAAATGTTAACATTACATATTCCAATAAGGTGAAATATCTATAATTATACCTGTGTGATGTTTGAATGCTGGCATCATTCAAACTTATTCTATATTTGTGAACTGCTTATTTTAATAGAAATTATTTTGTAAATTGTGCATTTCTGAAATTGATTTTATAGAGCTTGCTATAAAAAAATTTTATATAAATTTTTATTTCAATAAAAAACTGTTATTTTATACTTCATAATTTTTATGACATTTATTCAGCTTTAAATAAATTAACTTGGGGTTGTTAATTGGCCTTTACCTGTACAAATGAAAGACATGGGAAACCCATTCTTAAAAAGCTATATAAATTACACTTCAATAAACTCAGATTGCTTACCACTTAGTAGGAAATAAAAATTAAATGTTATTAATTTAGAAGTAAATTGTTTGTTGCTTTTAAGTCAGCCAATATATATGTTATCTCTAGTTGCTTACTAATAAAATTATTGTTTACAAATAAAATTACAAACATTCCAATTTTTTTTTTCATTGACATTTATATTTTTTGAGAATTTAGTAATGAAATATTCACTGAATATATTGTGAATAAATATTAAGGGAATCTTATTTAAGATACAAACACCTCTCATTGAAAACTAATCTATTTTTAATAGGATTCTCTTTGAAAAACTTTTCATCCTGAGAGATATTATTCAGTGTTAATAAGAATAATTCATAAAACTTGATATGTAAATAATGCATAGAAAGAATTATTTTTTAATTCAATCAGGATACCTAATCTATAACTTTATTAGCAATGTAATGTACAACCAAAAACTATTCAAGAAAAGATATTAACAAATAAGTTAAAAACTTTCATACTTTTTTTAAGATAAGTATTTTTAGGAAACATTTATCTTAATTTGGAAACAGTATTTCAAATTATATGCTTAACAGTATCAAATTTTTTTGATAATGAAGAATTATGTAAGCTCAATAATATGTTGAGTTTGCTTTTTGTACCAAATGTAGAATAATTGTTATATAGCTATATAATCATTTCAGAAGCAAAAAAATTGTGTTTATAAAAATCGATAAATAAAACTCTGTTAATTGAGCAAACAATTTTCTCTTATAAATTTTAATTTCCTATTTTTGATAAATAAATACTTAAAAATTAAAGAGTAAACTTTTATTAATTTTTTTAAAAATGATGCAAAATTGAATTGTTTTATAACTATAAATTATTTTACTGCAAATAATAAAATGTACAATCAATGCAAAACATGTTTTGAACTTAGAAATATAAATTTCACTTGAGAACTTATCTTATATGAGCAATTTATAGTTTAAGTTTATATAATGATATAAATAGATGATGGTTACAACGATAAACTTACATAATGTCAATCATCTATACATATATATATATCATAAGTTTCTTTTCATTAATCTTTTTAGTAAATATATAACATTTAGCTGCAGCTTTTATGAAAAATTTAAAAGCTTTTTAAAAATTTCTGGTAAAAAATGCAGATAATATAGTCGAAAATTGATAGTAAAATAATCTTTCTTTTTTACTATCAATTTTTGATAGTAAAAAAGAACCAGAGTTAACCATCTAAAAATATCTTTGTGGTTTTGTATGCTAAATTAAGTTTTACACAGTTATGAAAATAAAAGAATGTGTTTCAGTACTCTGAATAAAATAAATGTTATTTTGTTAAATAATCTCTATAAATTGATAGAAAAATTTTAAATAACATTTATTAGTTCTTTTTGTATTACTTAACATCAATAAATCTATCTGATTACACACATGAAAAAACTATTTTATATAAAAAGTAAAAGTACTTTTGAATTTGTAAAGTATGTTTAACAATTCTCAAACAGTGAAGTATTTTAATTGCAAAAAGAAACAAAGAATAAATTCTTTAGTTTATATTTCATATTTTTTTAATTTAATGTAAATTAAAATTCTGCTTAAATAAGTTATAAAAATATGCCCTAAATACCTTTAACATAAAATTATATTTTATAAATATAATAAAAAAATAATAAAAGTCTAACCAATGAATTTAATCGTCAAAGTTGTTGATAGGAGATTGCGTATGTTTCCTTTTTCGGGCCTTTTCTAAGGATAATTTTTTCTGTGTGTCAATTCTTTTTGTGACTTGACAAACTTTCAAATTTGTCCTGAGCTTTTGGTAATGTTTCTTGGCCAGCTTGTAAAGTTATTAATTTTGTTTTTACATCTTCTAGCAAAAATTGGAGCTCTTCTTTAGATGTTGCAATGGTCAATAGTTCCTTGAAAACACTACATACGTTGTTTTTGATATCCTCAATTGATGAGAGTATATTATTTTTTCATTTTTTATTAATTATATCTTTTTCCCCAGTCCTGTCACATGGGAAAATTTATGTTAACTAAATATATATGTTTACATATAACAAATTGAATTTTATAATCTAAGCATGTACAGGAATACTATGATTGCATATATTCAATCCTGACATCGAAAGTTGAAAATGCAATTAGTCTCAAATGTTACATCATAGATATCTAAATTTCTGTGGATATTTGAGCATTAGTTGAAATTACAACCCAGAACTTCCCCTGGCTTCATTTCAATAATTTTCTGTTTGGTAAATTTAAAGCTGTCGTTTTCTTATTAAAGCTAATTCATGAGTTAATTTGCATTGTTTCATGAAAATCATGTGACCACATAATTTTTTGTCAATAGCATTTAAGATGATTGCCAAGGTCTCTTTTCATAACTTCACAACCAATCTACTCTTTTCATAACTTTTCCTCTAGCCTCTTCGTATTTTATCGCTCGATTCCATCGTTCAAATTTCATGTTGGTATGTATTTTTAGGCCTAAATAATAACAGTATGCTCATTGCTGAATCCTGTTCATATAGAAGTTTCGGAAATACTTACCAAAAGATTTTATATCCTCTGTACTTAAAAGGGGTTTTTTTTTTTTTTTTTTTTTTTTAAATATTTTTGAAATTTGCACTGTCTTTCGCATTGGTCAAATGATACTAACCATGTGTTTCTTAAAGTTACCTAATATCAAATATGTTTTCTTCCATAGTCATCCCTTCCTTTTTTTTTTTTGTCCAGTTGTTAGTAACTAAAAAGTAACCCTTTTTCTTATTACTAACAACTAGTAATTTGGCTACAAATGTGTGAGAATTGTAATTCTGTTTTGCGTGAGAATTCTGATTCTGCTGTGAATGAAATGATTGACTGCACGAATGCTTTAAATATGGCTGAGAGTGATTTTGCTTGCTATGATTGTTTAAAATCCTTTAAGTATGAATATAATTTGAAATACCATGTATATACAATTCATGTACTGAATCTTTGAAAATTTCAATTTCTATTATACATTAGGGAGAAAGAGTAATAATTGCTTCCATCAAAAGAACTATTGAACGCCAAAAAGTCTATTTTACTTAAAATGTTTTGCTTGGGGCATAAAAATGCATACTTATAATATTAGTAAAATCGTTTTTATTAAAATAATGATTAATAATCTTTTCTTTTAATCTAAAAAACAGCAATATCTTAATTAAAATATTTTCCTTTGGAAATATTAATAGTTCTATGAGAAAAAAATATAGAATAAAATAAAATTCACACGCACGCACACGCAATAATGATTTCTTAATCACTGATCTCTAAAATTATAGCATTTTGGAATGAATTAATTTTCTATTGAATTATTTTATGTTTAATAATGAAAAGTTTGTAATTAGATTCGTATTTTTACTCTTTTTCTCAATTTATAATTTATCCTGGCAGACATTTTCTCCATTAAAATTGAAAATTTATCAAAGAAATTATACAAATATTTTGGGGACATAGGTAAATACATCAAAATACATATTTCAAAATAAATGTTAGTCACATTTACATCTAAAAATTATAAATTTTAATAATTAAAAACAATACTTTTCTTATTTTCTATTCCTCACTTATATCGGCAAATTCTGAATTTTGTGTAGTTCAATTCTGAACCTTTATAAGAGTATTGTAATGAAGTTAAATAAATGCTTACCATTTAAATAAAACAATAAGTTTCTAATTTTTTTTTATTAATTAAAAAAAATTATGTCCTTGATGGAAAAAAATATATTGAATTATATTTTTTTTATATTAAATACAAAAAAATTTTTTATCACAAAAATTAAAAACAAACAATTAAGAAGCTTAGAGTAATCAGAATATTAAATTATTCCTTTTTATTTAATAGTAATAAATTGAATATTTGGCGAAATTCATTGTAAAAAGCTTATTATTTAGATCGCTATATTTCTCATTTATAAAAACTAAAATCTTATTTTTTCAAATAAATGACTTATATTCTTGAATCGTATAACATATATTTAATTTATTGGAAGCTTGTGATTTATCTTAGTAGAATTTTTAACTTAAAAAATAAACAATGTACGCATTTAACAACAAAATATTTTAATTTTGCAGTTTTTTTGTTAAATTGAAATTTATAATGCATCTAAAGCTTGTTAAAACAATTCATACATGCAAAAGAAAATAATAAATAAAAATAAAAAATTTTATTAAAATTAAAAAAACTACTTGAGATAATGAATTTATAATTATAAGCCAAGCATAAAATATTGTTTTGCCATATAAACATGATAAAGCAAAAAAAAAGAAAAAATTAAAATAATGAAAAATTTGAAATAATGAATTCATAATGAAACCAGGCATAAAATATTGTTTTGTCATAAAAGCATGATGAAGTGACACAATTTATAAATGTTTTGTTTCATATATTTAGTGAAAAAAATTTATGTAATTTTACCTTGAATTTTATATACATGAGATTTTATTTTTATGTTTATAATATCTTAATTTAAATAAAGAAATATGAAGGAAATGTGATCATTCTTTTTCATTGCTTTTTGCTAACAAGTAAGAAATATTAGAAAAATGCTTGACACAATGACTAGTGTCTCAAGGTAGAGCCCTGATAGCCCGGCTCCAGATGGGAATTCTAAGGCCAGCGCAAACAACCGTCAAATTCGCCGGAAACACCTATATATAAGGTCTTAGCTTTTTGTGCGAGGTTTCTAGCAAAAGTGCCATTTACCTCATTCCAAACATTAACTACGCCCTAACAAAATTTTTTATCATAAAAATGAATTTTAAAGCTGAATTAGTAAGAGTTAAACATTGTGAAAACCAAAACAAAAAGAAAGTTACATAAATTCTTGCGGAGCAAGAGAGTTACAAAATTGTCTTACATAACAGAAATCTGGGTTATATCAATAAAAAAATATTTACATTATTTTCTTGATTACAGTACAGTTTTAAACAATATAAACGTTATTAGGGAGTTTCCCAGTTTATAAGCATACATTCGTGTGATTACAGACCAAAGCTCGGTTTACTGTACAAGATATTTACAGTTTTGATCATTTGGCTTGTTTGGGAGGAATTCCCAGTTTGTTTACATACAGATACAAATTTATTACATACAGGTACAAATTTATTGCTGATTGAATTTTTACATAATCAACAGTTTGTAATACAAATTTTGATAAACACTCCCAGGGTTACTGATGTGCTTGCATGATAGTGATTTGGTCAATGAGTATTTATAAGTTTTTGTTGGTTTTACTAATCGAAATTTGGATTAATTCTTAGTATAGTTCTTGATCTATTTGAGTTTGCATCATCATAAATATTATAGTTGGGTATGTTTAAGATGGCCGCATTATTAATATTATATAAGTTATCATAAAATTTATATGCTAGGTGTTTGATAAAATTTAACAATGTTACCATTCCCACTGTTTTCCTTATATCAGTATTTCTGAAATAGTATTCAGAATTGCTGATCATTCTGAGGATTTTGCTCTCTTTGGACTCGAGCAGTTTGAAGGCAGATTTGCAAGTGCTCCCCCAGATCTGTGAAGCGTAAGTAATGATCGGTCTAAGATAAGCTTTTTATATGGTGATTTTATTTTTAATTGATAATTTGGAATTTTTTGCAATAAGAGGGTAGAGTGTTTTAACCGCGATGCTGAATTTATTTTTGATTTTATTGATGTGTTTTCTCCAATTAAGTTTTTTGTCGATAGTGATGCCGAGGTAGTCGACCTCGTCGCTCCAATTGATTTCTTCGCTGAAGATTTTTAATTTATTGCATTTTTTACGTCTTTT
>JAPDSC010020545.1:17788-37113 GCA_026290005.1 Latrodectus geometricus | reverse complement strand
TGTTCTTAAACAAATTCACGTTGAATAAAATATATTTAATTTATTTATATATTTCTTAGATGATTGATAAATGTACCCCAATTTAAAATTTTACCTTTTAAAACAATGTATTTTATATTATTTTAATTTCCAATGGAAAATTATAGAATTAAAAGGTAATAAAAGCAGAAAAATGCAGAAGTAAATTCCATAATTATAATTAAACCAAATCATTTTAATGTTCCATTATTTCCGACTAATCAATCATTTTAGAAACCAAACTGTACTTCTTTTCTATTTCCCCTTCTTCAAACCGTCAATTCCTTTCTTTAGAGAAACCCGAAACCGTCTTTTTCCTGAGAAAAATTTCACACTCCCATTACTTCCCCTATTCTGAACTTGGCGCAGAAGTTCCTCGAGACAAGAATATAGCCTATGGGAAGAATCTCAATATGAGAAGTGAAATTAATGTTTCTTCCTCTAACATTATTTTCGAAAGAGAGAAATGGTGTTTAGTAACATTTTTTTTTATCACATAACACTTTATTTAAAACATCCTTATCATGTAATAATAAATATGTGTTATCATGTAAAATTTTGATATTATTCAACAGATTATTATATTAAAATAATTATTTATATTAATAAAAAATTATTTATATTAATATAATAAATTGTATGTTGTCACTTAATATTTCGTTATATGTTTCTGTTATTGAACATGTTACTGTATTTATATTCAAATTTAATTATTACGATTTAAAAAAAAGGTCAAAGAATCATAATTAATTTAAATATTAAAAGAATGAAATATCAATATTAATAAGTTTCCTTATGTTTATGATATAAGAAAACTTATATTTTTATTACTTATTTAAATTAAACCTTGAATTTAATTTTTCCTTGTACTTGTTTTCTTTATAATTTATACTTATAAAGATGTTAACAACAAATGTTATAACTAGAAACTTAAAAATATTTATCATAATTGTATTTTCTGAAATATCTTGTGCTCATTTCCTTTTAATAATATATTATGAATTTAAGCAGGATATTTTTTATTTACACAGATTTCTTCTTGTTTAAGTTGATAGGTAATTTCCTAAATGAAATAATATGAGTTTAATTTTAATTCAAAAAATTCCTACAACAATGTAAACTCGTCATCATAAAATTATTAAGGATACTTAAAAATTACTTATGATAGCACAAGATTTATGTAGTAAATTTCCCAATTTTTTTTAGTATAGAATATATAAAACTTAGCTTTTATTATGTTCTTAATTTTTATGTCATCATGATAAAATTTGTAAATATTTCAATAATACAAATAATTAAATAGTTAAATAATTATATTCAATAATCATCTGGCTTTAATTTTACCTTAAATTTCAATACATAAAAATTGTCAAGCTTAGAAGGATTAATACTTGTAAAGGAAAAATTACAAAAACATCAAAAGATATCACCAAAACTTTATATTTTAATTCATTTAAAAATATTTAAATTAAATAAAAATTAATTTAAATAATATTTATTTAAATTAATTTTTATTGAATTTAAATATTTTATAATTTTTATTTTATATTTAACAATCAAATATTTATTATAAATCTTATGATGAATATTTATTTTATCTTTTAAAATTTCTATAATTATTGGGAAATAATTTTAAAGGAACTGAAAAGTTTTCTTGTATGCAATATTTTTCCAGATTATTTTTAAAAATAATAATTTATTTAGACTGGATTTTTCTTTCACAAAAATAATTTTTCATGTTAAAGAAATCAAATAATAAATATCTTTCATTTTAAAATTTCTAGAATTATAATCAAACTGATTTTTTTTATTTTTTTTTATTTTTAAATTCAAGATTATTTCCAACTTAATTACGTTTTTCAAACGAAATATTTTATCTGAGAAAAATATTTCTTTCAAGAAATTTCTTTCTTTAATGAAATCAGAAGGGATAATTATTCCGTTTGAAAATAAAACCTTATATTTTCCCCATCCTGAATCTATTGCAAGCGTAGCGAGAACAGAAGTTAGGAAAAATCTAAAAAATGAAGAAAGAAACCAGTTTTTCCTTTCTTAAATTAAGAAATGAAATATTGCTTTCAAAGAAATGAAATGTTGTCTAGCAACGTAATGTTCTTGAAATAACGAGAATCAACTGTTATGAAATAACATTTCGTTATTATATAACAGGTGTTCTTAAAATAACGAAGTGTTCTCTTCGTTATTGTATAACAGACCGTTCTTCAATAACGAGAATGGAAAGTTGTGAAACAACATTTCGTTTCCGCATAACAAACCGTTCCTCGAATAAAGAACAATTTCCCTACAACATTTCGTTATCACATAACTGTTCCAGACAACTTGCTGTGTTCCAGTAGCTAATAATTTTAATTTAAAATTATTTAGCCAGCTAAATCGATAAATTGCCAAATTGCGTGACAACTTCTCTTCTCGGCTCGGAGTCATTTAAAAGTCTGTTATTAAATAACGCTATTTTCAAAATAACTGGTTATTCTAATAACGTTTACAAACAGATAACTGTTATAAAATAACTGTTACATTAAATGACGACCATCTCTAATTCTTTTTTCCAAATTGCATGAAATATTTCTGATGCAGCAGAGCTACCACTTCCCCCAAGGAGGCTTCAAAAAATGGAGCGTTATCTTGGTAGATTTTCCTTAACATATTTGACACTAGGTGGCGTTAAAAGCATCTCAAGTTTATAGAATCGAATTTGCTTACATTGTTTTGTGTTGCATTTCGAAGTTCGTAATTTTGTATTTGTGATTTCCAAACATTTTTATTATTTTAAAATGCCAAATTCATGTTTTTTGTCTTGGCTGTAAAAGCGGCTATAAATCAGATATTGATAGAAGAAGATATTGATAGAATGGGGAAATAACTACCAAATTTGTTTTGAGCACCAAAGGTATTGTCAGCAGACAACGTGCAAAATATAATTCATCTATTTTTATTTTCAATTAATAATTTTTATCTTGCTAAGTTAGTTTATGTTATATAATGAATAAAATCTATGCATTTGTATTATTTTTTGCAATCTGGCCTGAAATCGGCAAGTAAATTTTAATGGCGAAGTATAATCAATTATCTAGTTGAGCTCCTTTTAGTAATAAAATAGTTTCTGGTCAATTAAAATGCAACGATATAGTATGATAAATTGTATTTCTCTTATTTATTTCTGTATACTGGTTTGCGGAAAAATTTGAATATCTACTTCATGTAATTCATGAAATTTATATATCAGCTGTTCTGAATTTATCAGAACAACGTTCTTGATGCCTTAGGTTTTTAGTTATACTTTTTATAAGTTTAAAGTTAACTCACAGATTTACTTATAATTTAACACCATCTTTAGAAATCGACATCTTATTCTTGTTTTTATTAAACATCTTACCTTACAGTTGCCATTTTACAGAGTACAAACTACATCAAACAAAATAAATATCGTTGCAGTTACAACATCCTCCCACATTTGGATTGGGAGTTTTCTAAATCACAATCTAAACTTAATACTTAAATCTACACTTAACAATAAATGAATGTTCAAGATAAATATTTCAAATTACAAGTCCAATTTTACAGGACACTTTATAATTCTCCCGGACCGGGTTTTTTCACATTTATGGTCAAATTCTACCTTGTTAGATAAACCTTTCTGTGTAGGCTCAATTTTCTCTACTCGTTGTTCTAGTCCTGAAAGTTTAATTCAGGCTTCTGTTTGTTTAACGCTCAGTTCTAATGGGTAAAGACGTTGCAATGGTCTGATGATTTCACCAGTAGCCATTCGTAGTTTTGCCACTCTTCTTATATTGTCTCTTCCAGGATAAAGTTCCAAGACTTGAGCATTAGGCCAGTTCAATCGTTTCTGATTATTAGAACCGACGAGCACAATGTCTCCAGGAGATATCTCTTGACACTTTGAAGTGAACGGTGAATTCTTCACTAGTTCTCCCAAATACTCTTCCTTAAATCTTCGTCTTAATTTCTGTCTTAAAGACTGTAGATAGTGCGCTCTTCTCAAAATACATACTCCATCTACAGCATCTATGTTTTCAGTTTTGCTTTCTTGAATATCTTGAATGAAATGTGCCGGTGCTATGGCCTTTAACTCATTAGGATCATCATACAAGTAGGTTAGAGTTCTACTGTTGATCGTAGCTTCAATGTCGCACAGTACAGTGACCATTTCTTTCTTAGGTTAGACATGCCCTTCCCAGTGTCTTACGCAGCTCCTTGACAGATCTTACTAAACGCTCCCACCAACCGTCGTACCACGGTGCAGAAGGGGGACTGAAGCGCCACTTTATCTGATGGAGAGCGCATTCTTCTTCGATTCTCTTCCAATCTAACTCTTGAAGAGATCTTGCTCTTCAAGAGTTAGATTGGGCCAACGAAGTTAGTTCAGTTGTCTGTATACATAATGGATGGCCTTCTACGCCTCGCAATGAAGCGCCTCAGTGCTTGCAAAAATAACTCTGAAGAGAGACTGGTTACCAATGCAAGGTGGATGGCACGATAAACACCGCAAGTGAATAACACAATCCAGGCTTTCTCTCCTTTCTTCAAATAAAGGGGTCCAGCCAAGTCAGAACCAGTTACCTGAAAGGCTGATATTTGCTTTACTCTTACATTAGGTAATGGCGACACTTCAACTTCAACTCGCTTCGATGAAAACCTCTTACATGGCATGCACTGATACAAAACTTCACGAACCATTCTTCTTCCCCGTGGAATCCAATACCTTCTACGTAATGCAGACAACGTACACTGCACTCCACTATGGCATGCTTCTTTATGAGTCTGTTCAATCAGACGTCTTACGATAGGATGGTCAGGCAATACAATAGGACAAGTGAAATCTTCTGGTTCTTCCGTGAGTACCAGTCTTGTTCTCACTCGTAAGAGATCTTCTTTCTCTACGAGCTGTATGCTCTTGTAGTATTTGTCCTTGTTCTTCAACCACCACTCGGACTGGATAACCTTGATCAACACTTTTTCTACCTCCATTATTTCTTCACCAGAAAGATTCGATTTCGTCTTTGTCTTCAATTTGCAGTTGGAAATGAAATGCATCATCCACGCAACCATTCTTACAATTTTCCGGTAGGCTGAAAAGTAACCCAATCTTGTACTAAAATCATAATCTTGAATAACCGTTGCATTTGCAACAACAGTTTTCTTCCTTTCAACCAAAGCTTTTTCTGGGATGGGAATCGACACTAAAGTCGGCCAGGAACATTCGGTGTCAAGTAGCCACGCTGGCCCCTCCCACCATCAAGAGGTCACAAACTCCTTCCAACAACAAGAACGAGATGGTAAGTCAGCCGAGTTCATCTCACCCGGAACAAATCTCCAATTGTTTGCTTCAGTCAAGGATCGTATTTCTTTCACCCTGTTCCCAACAAAAGTGTTCCACGGCTCATTTTCTTTAATCCAACTCAGCACTACAGACGAATCAGACTATAAGAAATATCTAAATGGCTTTTCCACACTTTGAAGAATCGTACGAGCCAACCTCGCTCCAATGACCGCCGAAAGCAACTCCATTCTCAGGATTGTTGGCATTTCAATCGGTGCAACTCTCGACCTAGATGCTACAAATCGAACAAACACTTCACCTCCCTCTTCAACGCTTCTTATGTTAGCACAGCAAGCATAAGCAGATTTCGATCCATCAACGAAGATATGTAAGGTAGCATTCTCCGCTTCTCCAAACAACAAACATCGTGGTACTTGTACTTCATGGATCAACGACATCTCTTTAATCCACTTCTTAAACTTAAGCTGAAACTCTTCTGGAAGCTCTGTGTCCCATGAAAATTTCAGTTTCCAAGCTTCTTGTAATAGGAGTTTGGGTAGTAATAGCACAGGAGAAACAAGTCCAAGGGGATCATAAACGCTGTTCACAATGGACACCAGTGTTCTCTTAGTCAAGCTAACGGGAATTTGCCTCGGTTCTATGCAATGGATGTTACCTTCTGTAGTATTCCATTTTAACCCTAATATCATTTGTTCTTCATTGCTATCACCAGTGTGTGCCCAACATTTCAATTCAAATTTCCTTTCGTCCATGATTTCTTTTGCTTACAACTTGACGTAATTCCCTTTCATCTGTTACACTAGTAACAAGGTTGTCAACATAAAAACCGTTCCTCAGCTTTTCAGTCGCAAGACAAAAATTTCATCTTGATACTTTTCTAAACTCAGATGATGCTTGATTGTAGCATTCAGCAGAAACGGACTTGAGGAGACTCCGAAAACTACTCGACAGTAGCGAAAAATTTCAATTTTTCTTCTAGTTTCGTCTTTCCACCATAAGAATCTTAAAACATCTCTGTCACTGTTTAATTTCAAACTCAACTGAAGGAAAGCTTGTTTGATGTCAGCAGACAGTCCGATAGCGCCTAGTCTAAACTTGATGAGCAATGGAAAAATTTCTGATGTCAAACTAGGACCTACGCTGAGACATTCATTTAGAGATACACTTCCAGCTTGCCTCGATGAAGATGACGCATCGAACACAGGTCGAATCTTAATTGTTGCACTTGAAAGCTTGATGAATGGTCGATGAGGCAAATAATAACTCACATTCGGTTCGTTCTGAGTTAGCACAGTTTCTATAATTCCTTCAGATTTCCATTGACGTAACACATTGTCGTACTCTCCGAAATTCCTATCTTTTAGCAATTTCTTAGTCTTATATTGTAACCTATCAGCGATGTCATAATTGTTGCCAAGAGGTGGATGGCCTGCTAACCATGGCAAAATTACTTCATATCTGTTGTCAGAATCTTGCGAAATTGTCTTTTGAAATTGTAGAAGAGTATCTCTATCAACAGCCTTCTTAGATATCTTCTCGATTGGGTCTTTGATGCCTAAAACTTCTAGATCCCACAGCTTTTGTATGTCCCTTTGCATACTCAAGGAAATCATATTCACAGCGCTTTTCTTTCCTTTCCTTCCTAAAAAACTCCAACCTAACTTAGTTTCAATCGAAGTGACTCCTGAACTAAAAACTTCAATTTTTCCTGTTAGGATCCTGGCCAAGGCATCAGCTCCAAGTAAAATTCTGAATGGTGGATTTCCTGGACCAACATCAGATAACTTAATTTTACGACGGACCAGTTCATCTAATAACTTACGGTCTCGAACTCTCGTCAAAGCTGCACAAATTACATCTTGATTCACTAAGGATACTTTACATGAAGACTTGTTACATGCATCTTTCAAAACAACATCGTACACTTGATGCACTGCTGCTGCAGTTTGTACACCTCCAAACAGGATTTGGGACATCACTTCTTGACTGGAAGGTATGAGTTGCAGTTCTTCAGCCAAACTCGATTCTATGTAAGACCGATGGGATCTGTCATCAAGCAAAGCTCTGACATACCTTTGCTTATCATTGTTCCTTATGATAACCATCAAAGTCTTTAAATAAATAACTTCATCTGATCCTTCAGAAGACAAGGAACTTGTACTTGTGGTTGTCTCAATCCTCTTCATACCTAACTCAGGACATATTATTTCATAGTGCCTTCGCCCGCACTTTGGACACTTTAATGAAAAACCGCATGAATTTGCTCTGTGGCCAAAGGAAAAACAAACAAAACAACAATTTTTTTTAAATAAAAGAGATTTCTTTTCATCAATCGACATAGATGCTGCTTTTCCACATGTATGACTTTTATGAGATTTTCCACAGAATTCCTTTGTTTGGATTCTCTTGTTGGGATGTCAATGCTGATGCTGAAGCAATCTCGTTTCCTCTACAAAATGATATTTATTGGACAAATATATTATACAAGAAATAACAAGTGACTAAATTTTCAAAAAATTTGGCTGGATAGATCCTGAGAAATCAGTACCCAGAACAAACACCTCTGGCAGTAATAACAGCAGTTATACGCCTGGGCATTGAGTGAAAAAGAGATTAGATTGCATGTGCAGGTACACATGCCCATGCAGCATCAACACGATGCCACAGTTCATCAACCATAGTGACTGGCGTTTGGTGACGAGCCTGTCACTCGGCAACCATTGACCAGACGATTTCTATTGGTGAAAGATCTGGAGAATGTGCTGGCCAGGGCAACAGCCGAACATGTTCCGTATCAAGGAAGGTCCGTACAATACCGGCAACATGCGGTTGGGCATTATCCTGCTGAAACGTAGGGTTTCGCAGGGCTCGATAAAGGTAGAGCCACGGGTCGTAACACACCAGAAATGTAACGTGCACTGTTCAAAGTACCGTCAATGCGAACAAGAGGTGACCGAGACGTGTATCCAACGGCACCACATGCCATCACGCCAGGTGATGGGCCAGTATGACGATGACGAATGCACTCTGCCAATGTGCGTTCACCACGATGCCGCCAAACATGGATGTGTCCGTCATGATGCTGTACACAGAACCTGGATTCATCTGAAAAGATGACGTCTCGCCATCATTCGCCCAGGTTCGTCGTTGATCACAATATTGAAGGCGCTCTTGTCTATGACGCAGCGTCAAGAGAAGCCGCAGCCATGGTCTCCAAGCTGAGAGTCCATGCTGCTGCAAACGTCGTCGAACTGTTCGTGCAGACACTTGTCTTCTAAACGACCCCGTTGCTTGACTCACGGCTCGTGACGTGGTTGCACAATCCATTACAGCCATGCGGATAATATGCCTGTCTTCTCGGCTGCTAGTGATAGTTGGCCGTTGAGATGCCGCATGGCGTTCCGTATTACCGTCCTAAACCCATCGATTCCATATTCTGCTAACAGTCATTGGATCTCTACCGACGCGAGCAGCAATACAGCGTTAAGATAAACCGCAATCCCGGTACGCTTCAATTCGACCTTTATCAAAGTCAGAAACGTGCTGGTACGCATTTCTCCTTCTTACACGAGGCATCACAACCACTTTTCACCAGGCAACAAAGTTCAAATGCAATTTGTGTATGAGGAACCGGCTGAACAATTTCCTCATTTAAGCACAATGTAGGTGTCGTTACTAGCGCCTTCTTTGTCTGAATGCGCTGAAAAGCTAATCATTTGCATATCACAGCACCTTCTTCCTTTCTTATAAATTTCACGTCAGTAGCATGTCGCTTCTTGGTGTAGCAATTTTAATGGCCAGTAGTGTATGTTCCTAACTTATCGTACAATGTACTTAATTTTAAACTGTTGTGATTCATCACTAAACTTAATAATTCTCTTATGTACACTTCTATGAGCAAATCTTTACGTCCAAAACAAGACTTCAAGTGTTCTATTACTTTCGCATAGTTACCCTTGCTCTGCAGATAGCTATCAGCTATTTAGCGAGCTTTAGATTTCTTTACCAAACATGACAACAAGTATTAGAACTTGTCTTCTTCTCTTATAATTTCATCACCTTGAATTCTAGAAAATTGTCCCCAAAAGGCGACCCATGTCTTAGGTGTTAAGTCAAATTCTATCAGAACAAGCTTTGGAAGCTGTAAATTCGATTGAGATGCAGATAAACTTGAAATGCTATCATCGCTTTTTTTACTTAAAACACTTTCAAACATTATTTTTTTCTCTATGAAGCGGTCCCTGTATCTCTTTATTGTATCAAAATCATCGTCTGAATATGTCATAACCTCACTTAAATTTGAATCAACTTGGAACAATCTTTCTGCTTTGTCTAAAACTTTGTGATACATAACATTCAAATTCTCAAAATTCTTATCTTCAACTTTTTCAAATTTATCACAAGCGATAGTAAATAATCTACGTAAGCATTTCTGTTCCCGTAACAATTTTCTTACCCCTTCATCCGTAATCTCAGATAGGTCACTTTCAGTCTCATTAATATTTTCTTCACCGTTCTGTGCCATTGCTAAATCTGTACCGTTAGGCCAAACTTCGAATTCAAATTTTTACTTTGCAGAAAAAATCGTTTTCAACTTCGCGGACGCTAGAAAATGTTCTAATTTATCAGAACAACGTTCTTTATGCCTTAGGTTTTTAGTTATTTTTTTTTTTACAAGTTTAAAGTTAACTCACAGATTTACTTGTAATTTAACACCATCTTTAGAAATCGACATCTAATTCTTGTTTTTATTAAACATCTTAACTTACAGTTGCCATTTTACAGAATAAAAACTACATCAAACAAAATAAATATCGTTGCAGTTACAACATCAGTCTTACTTCCACATTTCTCTATTACTTGTGTACTCATGCATAACCATATAAATGTAACTTTAATACACTACTGGTCATTAAAATTGCTACACCAAGAAGGTGACATGCTACAGACATGAAATTTATACGAAAGGAAGAAGGTGCTGTGATATGCAAATGATTAGCTTTTCAGCGGGTTCAGACAAAGCAGGCGCCAGTAGCGACACCTACATTTTGTTTAAATGAGGAAATTGTTCAGGCGGTTCCTCATACACAAATTGCATTTGAACGTTGTTGCCTGGTGAAAGGTTTTTGTGATGCCTCGTGTAAGAAGGAGAAATGCGTACCAGCACGTTTCTGACTTTGATAAAGGTCGAATTGAAGCGTACCGGGATTGCGGTTTATCTTATCGCTGTATTGCTGCTCGCGTCGGTAGAGATCCAATATGACTGTTAGCAGAATATGGAATCGATGGGTTTAGGACGGTAATACGGAACGCCATGCGTCATCTCAACGGCCAACTATCACTAGCAGCCGAGAAGACAGGCATATTATCCGCATGGCCGTAATGGATCGTGCAACCACGTCACGAGCCGTGAGTCAAGAAACGGGGTCGTTTGGAAGACAACAAGTGTCTGCACGAACAGTTCGACGACGTTTGCAACAGCATGGACTATCAGCTCGGAGACCATGGCTGCGGCTTCCCTTGACGCTGCGTCATAGACAAGAGCGCCTTCAATGGTGTGATCAACGACGAATCTGGGCGCATGAATGGCGAGACGTCATCTTTTCAGATGAATCTAGGTTATGCGTACAGCATCATGATGGTCGCATCCGTGTTTGGCGGCAGCGTGCATTCATCATCGTCATACTGGCCCATCACCTGGCGTGATGGCATGGGGTGCCGTTGGTATGGGTATGGATACACGTCTCGGTCACATTTTGTTCGCAATGACGGTGCTTTGAACAGTGCACGTTACATTTTTGGTGTGTTATGACCCGTGGCTCTACCCTTTTCGAGCCCTGCGAAACCCTATGTTTCAGCAGGATAATGCCCAACCGCATGTTGCCGGTATTGTACGGACCTTCCTTGATACGGAACATGTTCAGCTGTTGCCCTGGCCAGCATGTACTCCAGATCTTTCACCAATAGAAAACGTCTGGTCAATGGTTGCCGAGTGACAGGCTCGTCACCAAACGCCAGTCACTACGGTTGATGAACTGTGGCATCGTGTTGAAGCTGCATGGGCATGTGTACCTATACATGGAAATCCAATCTCTGTTTCACTCAATGCCCAGGCGTATAACTGCTGTTATTACTGCCAGAGGTGGTTGTTCTGGGTACTGATTTCTCAGGATCTATCCAGCCAAATTTTTTGAAAATTTAATCACTTGTTATTTCTTGTATAATATATTTGTCCAATAAATATCATTTTGTTATCTGCATTTCTTCCTGGTGTAGCAATTTTAATGGCCAGTAGTGTAATTTATTCTGCTTGTTATAATGTATTCTTGATTTAAGGTCAAAGCTTGCTTGAAAAATGGGGACGGGCAATTCCTCGGGCTGATAAACAGGGAACACTTCCGTACCTTATTCTGCTCCGATTCTACGCCAAATTCCCTGCCAAATATAATGCTAACAGGGCGATAGCAATATTGTTACGGTGCTAATGCAGATTAAGATTGCTGATTGATTGGACGATGACGTCAAGCAAAGAGGAGGGGTTCATGACGTATTGTTTAAAGTTGGGAGGAACTACTGACGTAGTAGGAGAGAGTTTCTGTACCAGATAACTTTCAATATGTTAATAATAAATTATTGTCTATCTTAAAAATTAAATTTTATTTGTTACTTCTAAGAAGTTACTCTCTTTTACAATTTAAATATTTGAATTAAACTCACTAACGGCCGTATTCATCAAAAACGTGTTAACTTGAGTGTAGCCCTACTCGGATATAACTCAACTCTAGCCCGATTCCCCGATTCTTATTCACGAAGCGGGGAAATCCCCGTGTAAACCAACTTTGGAGTTAACCGAACACGACATGTAAGACGGATTCTGATTGGCTAGCAAAAATGTAAACAAAGCTTCGTAGCGAGCGGGAAAGTGTTATCGTCAAACAAGATGGACAAAAGGCTTAATTTTACTCCGTTAGAAATTGCAACTCTTTTGGAAATTGTTGAGAAGTATGCTGATGTAATAAACTGTAAGAAAACAAATTGCATCAGCAATGATAGCAAAAAAAAAGCTTGGGAAAGAATTTGCCTTGAGTTCAACGCGGTGGCTGGAGTTTACAAAAGAACGCCTCAGCAACTTAAGGACAAATTTAAAAATTTAAAAAAACTGTCTCAGCAACATAAAGCTGCAGACAAAGTAGAAATTTTTAAGACTGGGGGCGGAACTGCCAAACTTATTTCCACAGATTTCGATAACCGAGTGCAGGAGATAGGTTTAATCCGAAAACCTTTAGAATGTGCATATTATTCAGACTCCAGATATCAGGAGATCACATCGGCCAATCAAGGTAAGAAAATATTCAAAAATATAATTAATGTAATACTATTTATGTCAAAAAGAATAAATTGTGTCTCTTAAATGGATAGATATAATTATATAGTTTGATTATAAATGTATATGTAATATCAATAACAATAGAATATTTGAATTAACATTTTAATAATTTAAATTAGCTTTGTTGTGAACTGTAAAAATTTACTCATGAAAAATTAGACAAAAATATTAACATTATTAAATACAGCTATTATACGTATTCATATTTAGGAATTTAATGTAATATTAGAATCATTATTCTGATAAAAGTTATATGTGTAAAAAAGTAAAATTAATTATTGGATATGTTAAATTACGTACAAGCTGAAATATAGTAATTTAAGATTTTTATCACTTTTTGTAAAATATATAATATTTTTATTTATACAGTATGCCAAAAAAGAGTAATATAAAATCGTGTGAATAATATTATTTAACAGTAAATGTAATCTAAAAAGTTTTAATCTTATAATAAGTAAATCCTTTTATAAAATTTTGATAGAAAATATGTATGGGTAAAATGAATAAAAATAAAATTTATATTTCTCTTCCAGAAACTGAAGTTGTGGAATACGCTGAAGAAAATCAGGAAACTGAAATTGTAAGTAATATTACAAGACATTTTATATGTATGTATAGAATAGTAACTTATAAAAAAAAATTACATTTTAGTTTCCATAGGCATAAGACACAAATATAAATAATTACTGTATCATTTTTGGGAGAAAAATTGTGGTTGAATAACACAGATTCATAATATATTTATAATGCTTGCAAAGCAAGATGTAGGATATACATACTTTAATTCATACATATATTTTTTTGCATGTTATTTATTTATTTATTTATTTTTTCAGATAGTTCCGCATGTGGTTGAAATTCCACCTATCATAGATAGAACATCAACCGATGTGGAAAATGTAACGCCAGTTGCAACCCCGTTTATCAAAAAAAGGACTTTTAAGAGGCGGCCAAATGCTACTGAAGCAGCAGTGAAACAAATCACTGAAGGTGCCAAGGAAAGGAAAACCATTTTGGACTCAGAGCATAAGCTGAATATGAAAATTAAATTAGAAATGCATTCAGCTATGTTAGAGGAAATGGAAAGAAAAAGAAAAGATGAAATTCATGAATTAACCTTACTAAACATGGAAAGAGAAGAAAAGAGAAGGGAACGAGAGGAAGAGAGGAAGGAAATTGAACATAAATTGAGAATTGCTGCCTTAAAATCCGAAATTAATTTAAATGCAGCAAAATCATTGTATTACAATCTTCAAAAACAGCAAGAATAATTTTTTTCAATATTATAGAAATATTTTCTTTTCAACTAACATTTACTAACAAAATATTATTGGATTTACTAACCATTAACATTTAAAATATCAAATAAAATTTCATTACTTTTCATTTACTGTCATTTCTTTACTTAAAATGAATTTTAAAAAAATTGTCTTTTTATATATAGATAGCATAGCATTTTCAATGGTTATGTGCAAATGTTAAAATCACAAATGATTGCTTTTCATAAGAAATGAGCAGTGTTTCAAAAAAAAAAATAAATAAATAAATAACAGATAATACACCTTTCATTCAAAAATTGTTTCGGGTAAAGGTCTGAGTTTTTTAAAATATAAAGAGCTAATATGGAATGATTAATTTATCTATACAAATCAGTATTACAAGATAGGTTAAATTAGTAAAACAAAAAATAAAGTAAATTTATTCAAGAAATGTGAAACTAAAAAAGTATGAAATTTTTGACATTAGTTTAAGCTAGTGATAAATGTAGTTTTCTACAGTTAAATTAAGTTTCTGTGCATTTAAAAAAATGTTTTTGGACAAATATTGTGTAAAAGAACATGTCAACCTAAAAGGCAACACATTTTTAAATTCAGAGTAATTTTCAACATATTAATTTGCACAATAGAACAAAATTAAATATGATTAAAAAAATACATAAAATTTTGTATGGGAAATTTGTATTTATAATATAAACAGTCAAAATATGAATGAAAAATCTTTATTGTGCATAAAAATTAAAAATAAGAGTTGACAATGGCATTTCTTTTTGAAATGCCAGCACATTCATTATTTAAATAGTTGCTGTCTTGGTCATTATCCTCATGTGGAATTTCTATGCTGTAGCTGTCACCCATTCTTAATGCGATGTTGTGCAGTACAGCTGTGGCTACAATGATTGTTTGTGCATTTTGTAAACTGCACCGCAAAGGCAGAGAAATGCATTGGAACCTTCGCTTCCAAACTCCATATTGGCGCTCCACGACATTTCTCCCCAAGATGTGAGCTGCATTATACCTACAAATGAGAGAATAAATATTTACATCAAAGCTTTTTTTTTTGTGTTATACTGACACATTCACAAATAATGAACTAGCAAAACAAAATTTATTTTTAGTTTTAAAGTAAAGTGCAGAATACAGCAATTAGAAATGAATCATGAATTGCATTATATTTTAAGAAATTCTTTTGACTAGTACTAGTCATATTATACGTATAATATGAACTTTGTTTATTAAATTATCCTGCCCATAAAAATCTATTAAATGATTAATTTTTCTGTAATATTCATTAAAGCCTGATAACATATCATTAAAGTATCCTGACTACTCTTTCATAAGTACATCTATTTTCTTTTATAAATAATCTTTACACATTTTTTCTATCTTTGTGACTAATGTTATTGAAACATACAGAATCAAAATATTCAGAAGAAAATTAATCACTTTTATAGAGTGATTTATAAATAGTTCACCGCTGTTGTAATTTAATGTACAATAATTAAATTTAAAATGTCAACATAAAATGATTTATTAAATAAACTCAATCAACTATCACTCGACCCTTGAAATTTTATAATTTCTTTTTTATTATTTAAATTAGTAAAAACATATTCAATGAAATACAGAAATTTTACATATCATATTAACTATGAGGCAGTAAAATGCATCTGTAATATTGCTCATTGGCAGGAAATAAAAAAAAAAATTGTGAACAAAAATTACCTCCTTTGCCTATCCGAGTTTGGATGAAGAAAAGGTGTCATCAAGTACGACCGCAAAGGATATCCATTATCACCTAATACATGATACATATTAGGCACTTCGGTTTCCAGGTGAGCTCTTAAGTAAGAGTGGTCAAACACAGTACTATCATGAGTACTGCCTGGACATCGTACAACAATATTTCTGATGTTCAAATCCACATCACTCATGGTTTGTACATTAAGGCTAAAAAAGCCTTTGCGGCATCTAAATATCTCACCGATGTCACATCCAGGACTTTGAATTTCAACATGTGTGCAATCTAGTGCACCGAGCACACCTGGCAAACCACACAACCTATAGAAGCTTGAGCTAACCTGTAAAAAAAATTTTTTTTTTTTTGAATCCATGTTGAAAATAAAATGCATTAGTACCTTGCTATTAATATGTCAACTTTATATATTCAATAAAGCTAATTTATTTAAAAGAATAGTTCTTTTTATTTGGCTAATAATATTCCTTTAACATTTTAATGAGAATTTTCACATAATTAAAATTGATTGCAGAATATCTTAGGTGTACTTTTAAACCTTCTCTCTAATTTCAATTAACAGATTATTAGAAACCAATATTAGCAAGAGTTTAAATTGTTACAATGTTGTTTAAATTATTTTTGTGCTGTTTGCTTTAATAAAAATCCACAGGTATGAGAGAGATAATATAATTAGCAATAAGGGTAAAAACTTGACCTGATGACATGTTTTGACAGCATTTTCATTGTTTTTTAACATATACATTGAAAATTACATAAAACTTATACAATAATTTTATTCATAATTAGTGCTATTTGAGAAAATGAGTGTTTTTGCCTAGTTTTCCTTATCATTTTTTTTGATAATGAATGCATGTGGAAAATCTTTATACTCATACCTTTGTGACTGCAATTTTTCTAACATCAATTAATTTTTATTATTGAGCAACAAATTACATCACATAAATGACTCATTATTTTTGGGCTTTATTTTCAGTATTGTTACATGCAGGTTCACATGTTTATTAACAAACTTAAATAATTGAAAAGCCACATCTGCTCTTGTTAACCAATTCCGACAACAAAAATACTCTTTTTGCACTTTTGTAAATTATGCAATACTCATTAATAATATCATTTCAAATATATGATTAATAATGGAATGGAATTCTTGTTGCTTAATTATTATAATTGTTTTTTTTAATAAATTGCTGTGTATGAGAAATATAAATAACTTAAATTTTTTCTTATCAGATAAATTAAACTACACACAATATCAAACACTTATTTTGGCATACATCCTATTAATTTGTCTAGTACAATATTAATTGCTAGAATATACATTTACTTACTTCTCTTCTTTCTTCTTCGTTTTGAAGTAAACAAATGAATTCAGAATGCAGCTCTGCCAGGCTTCTGGCGACATCGGTCACAGCACGACTCACTGATGGTTGGCTACACTGAATTATATCGCCGATGTTCAGTTGTTGAGTTCCTGTAGCAAAAAATCTTAAACCAATTAAGATTTTTTCTGTAGGTGTCAATGCCTGGTTTCGCACAGTCCGCGATTCCAATTTCGGCGATAGACGCTGAATTAAAATTTCCACCGTACTTTTATTTAATCTATAACGGCTACGAAAATCAACTTCGTCCAAAGTTTCAAAATCATTTTGCCTACTTTCATACACACATCTCGCTCTTCTTTTCATTAATTCAAGATTTTGCAAATCTTGCACATCAATGTCAACAAACATATCGCTTAAGTCCGCCATTGTTTGCTGTAACTCGGCGCTAACACTCCGATACCGTAGGGTTATTCTAGGGATACATATAGGCGAGTTAATCGCTGTTTTTGTCGTGGTGAATAACGCTTCCTGACTTAACTCGCCCTTTACCCTGAAACCTCGTTTAACTCTGGTTGGTGAATACGGCCGTAATTGATTCACCTTTGAGAAAATCGTAACTCAGTTATAGGTAATATTCCTATTGTTATAGGAATTAATTCAAAAAATTAAAATAATGTAAATCCGTTTTTAGATAATATGTTAGTATTAATAAAAAATATCACTCTTAACGAATAGATGTATTAGATTAGCAATACTGTCCATTTAATAAAAAGAAATTCAACCTAAAATTTGAAATACCTCTATTAATAAGTACTCAACACTTATCAGATTTTTTTTAATGTGATATTAATCTTTTCAACATTTCTTATTATTTTCTGACTCCAAAAAATTCAAATTTATCTTATAATACATTATTTCTTGTCATTGTAATAAACCATGTATGTAACATTTTAAGAATTAAATGTAAAATTTATTATCTGCACAAGCTTTTCTTATTCAACACAAATATATTAACACACATATATATATAACAGAAACTTACAAATATAAAAAAGTCGTAAGCAAAATAATTATATATCAATGAATTTAATAAGAAAATGTTAGTTATTCCATTAATTGATATTGTTATTTGACTAAATAGTGATGCTCTTAAAGAACGGAATACAATGTTTCGTTGGAATTATATAGCGAAACAATGCGAATGCTTCCCGTCTCGTGTTCTAATTCTGAAGAGGGGACAAAAAATGGCCAATATCATTTATTGCGATTTTTGTAGTATAAAAGCACACCCACACATAATGTTAATCATTTAAAATCCTTCGATTCGTTAAATGCAGTGAATTAGGAATCAACAATGTGAAACTGCGCTGTTTAGAACTATTGGGTGATGCGAATGAGTAAAATAAAAATGTTTTTTTCGTTTCTGAACTCACTCATGGTCATATAAGCCTCATATTATACCTCTGCCTCAAATGCCAATTGCTCCCGTACGTTCGGAACAATAGAATATTTTCAACAAGATTATAATGAAATAATTTGTTAAGAAACATTAAAAAGTGAATAAATAATGTTCTTTACTAGAATTTAAGATTTCAAAATTTTGAGAAAGGTCAAGTTTCAGGAAAACACAATTGTGTGAACTGAGTACATTTATTTTGGAATTAAAAAAGTGTTCTTTACAATATCGCATTATGTTCAGGTTTCCTTTATAAAACTTTTTTTGGATGCTCCCATAATGATTTATCTCGAATAAACTAATAATAAAATACTTGTTGAACGAAGAATATCCCACTAATTTCTTTTTTCTTATTTTATAACAAACCCTTAAACGACATGATTTAATTTTGGACATTTCTCCATTACCGTGAGAAAATTTTAAAGCACCATAATGTGGGTAGAAGCTGACCGGATGTTCGGTTACCCCTGATTAAATGTTCAGCTTTTTCACGGGCAATCCCCAGCTCGATAAGTGATTAAGCATCCATCAATGTCTGGTCATTCCACTTTTCACTTGCTCCTCCAATTTCTCTCACGACCTAGTGTCTCCGCAGAAAAACTCCTCTTAATTTAAAATCCCTCCCGGTTCGGGGGAAGGGTGAAGCAGTGGAAGAATAATCATTATAATTAAGTTGATTAATTAAGTGATTAACTTGTTTTTTGATAAATTTTCGATTATTGCAAATATTGTGTATGAAATTATAAATATATATATATATATATATATATATATATATATATA
>JAPDSC010020545.1:2956-17688 GCA_026290005.1 Latrodectus geometricus | reverse complement strand
ATATATATATATATATATATATATATATATATATATATTGTATTTAATTCATTAATACTACATTCTGTAAATTTTTAATGAAAGGCTGGATTTCCAATATATCAGTTTATTAACTTTCAAATTAAATGACTGGTTTTTATCGAAAATATTTATACATGTAGTTATAAACTTTCAATGTTTATAAATAATTAAGAATTCAATGTTATTGTTAGGAATGTTGGTTTTAATAAAAGAAAGTTCGTTTGGATAAATTGATTTTAAAATATCACTAAAACTTAAATTTTTGAAAAAATAAAATCGCCAAAATACATCTAAAAGTAAAAGGATATTGAAAAATAAAACTTTTCAAAATAATGTAAAAATTAATTAGCAAGTGTGCTAGAAAAATTTTACAATGTGGATTACCGCAGGTTTGAATAAAAATTTTTTCACCGTTATAAATATAATTATAATATTGACCAAACTATTCCAGTAATCAAAACTAATATCCAATAAGTCCCTGTAATCTTGATAATAAAAATACAGAACATCATTCAATTTGTTAATAGGATTATTTGTAAAAAGATCTTTGAAATCAAAATAAATTAATATTGTAAATAAAATTATTTGACGGAAAGTCCAAAACCCGTCTATTATTATCACTTATCCAACTAGCTTTAGATTTAACAATGTGTTCCAGAATTATTTTAAGAAATTTGGCAAAAATTAAACCTGGTTTACTCATATAGGAATTAGTGCCGCAATTAATAAATCTAAATTTAGTATGGAAACTTATGAAATTTATGTATAACTGTTAAATAAAAAAATTGTAATTTATAATTATTTATATTTGAAGTTTATAAAAAGTCAAAATTTTATTATTTATGATGTTGGCTGTAGAATTCAAAAGTTTGTAAGTGTTACAGTTTAAAGTTTCTTTATCAATTAAATTTGAATAAAAATTTTTTTACAAAAAAATGCACAGTTATTAGATGCTTTATCAACAGGCGTTATAATAAAGTTGTCTTTAAGAATTTTAATAGCAGATTTCAATGGGCTAAATTTAATACCAGGAAATGTTAAATTATTATCAAAAATATAATTTTTAATTTTATAATACAGTTTAGTCCTCCAAATTGTAAAACATTCAACTGTTTCATAATTTAAAAGATAAAGGATTGGAAATTTTAAAGATAAAAGATTCAATATTTTACAGAGTAACTTTAAAAATTTTAGACCTATTTATTTGAAAAACTGGTCTCTATTTAATACCTTTATTTAAAATTTCTTTTAGATTATGATCGTTGATGATATAAAAGCATTGAAGTTCTTACAAAAAAATCGAAAACATCTATTTTCACTTTAATTATACTTTAATTTTTATTCTACATTAAAAATTATGAACTACTTTAACTTCTTAATTTAACTATTTGAAACTGTATTAATCTTATATATATTAAGGCTTGCATTGAATTTAAATAAATAAAAGTTTATAAATGAAAGTGTGTACAAATCCCACCTCCAGTTTGGCTGTGAAGTGGCCGTTGAGAGACAAATATCTGTGCAATGGTATGTTTTTTCAGTCAATAATAGTATAACTTTCGAAGATATTTTTAATTTTTTAAACTCAGAAAAATAATTATGTCCGATTTTACATTAATTTGGAATGATTTCTTCGAGTTAAAATATCAGTTTATTACATAATATGAAATAACTAGTTAAAATTAATTATCAAGACATTTTTTATGGGTACTTAAACATAAAAAAGGGGTTAAATTATTTTATACATTGATCTTTTAACTTTGGAAAAAAGAATTTTTGAACATAAAGTATTAATATGAAGGCAACAAAATTATTTCCGAAATTTATTAAAGAATGAGACTTGTGAATTACTTACACACTTCCATTTTATTCAAAACGAAACTTTTTATAGGTTATACATGTTTCCTATTTATTATAAAAATATTAATTTTAAAGATTTCTGAAGAAAATATTTCATTTTTTTAATTATATTCTGACATGTTTTCATTATATTATAGTTAAATTACGATTAAAATTCACTTTTTTTTATTTATAAAATAAAATATAAAATATCAAGAATGCATTGCTTTTTAAATAAAAGGAGTTAATCTCTAATAAGAAAATTAATACCTTGTCAAAAAATATTTCATTACATTTAAAGCTTTATAACACTTTATAACAGACTCTTTAGAAACTGTATACATAAAAAAATTAATATTAATTTAAATTTAAATGAGAATGAAATAAAAATACGCACCCACAATTGTAAGGATGGAAATAAAATATTGTCCTCATTTTTCAAGGAATACAACAGTATTCATCGTAAAATTTTTTTTAATTAAAATCTAGAAGTTTGGATTTGTGATTTTTCATTAAAAAATTCGTTTTTTACGGATTTTAAAAATATCAAACATTTATGCTCATTCATTACGGAAAAGAAGATATAATTTAATTAACAGTAAAATTGAAATATAAAAAAGCAAGCACCAGTCAAATAATTTTATAAATCACATTTTATAAATAGGGACGAGAATTCAATTCAAATTACATCTTAAAAATAGTTTTTGAAATCAAATAGGGTAATTAGATATTAAAATTAGAAAAATGTAATATGATCAGAAAAATCAGTCTTAGAAGGCGAGTTTAATTCTAGATCAATAAAACAGTCCAAATACGCAGTGTATATTTGAAGAGTCTTTGAACAGCTGGCAATTGTGGTATGTGGGTATTATCAATGCGATGTCAAAGTACTTTCGAAAGGATGCTCTTTGACCGCAATAATTGAATGGCAGTACCATATTTTTTTAGTTCAGAGGGTCGATCCCCTTCACTGTTGAACACGAAAATAAATATCTTTGCATGCACGTCTTTCTTATGATCAATTAGGAATTTTTCTAGTTTTCTCCTAAGGGAGGGACGAAATAAATTTCCACTCTTGATATCTTCATATTTTGCTATGCCTCTGTCTAATTGACAGGATAATATACAGGAATGCGTGAACTTTTTATTCTAAAAGAAAATACAATGAACTAAGTTTCATCCTATAAGAAATCTTCATGAACTTTTGTACAACACCGCACTCATTTATTATAATTATTATTTTTACATGTTTAAAGATTAATTTAGCTTAAAATGTACATAGGAGAATACTTCCAACCACAATGCAAAAACAGGCGAATATTTGACTGTACAGAAATTAAAAATTTCTGGCAAAATTATTTAAATAGTCTAAATAGCTAAATTTTCATTACATCAGAGATTACAAATGAAAATGATTAAAAGTTAAACGATTGAAATATTTATGACAAGTAGTTTCTATATTTGGAGCAACATAATTGCCTGAAAATAACTATAGAATATATATTCTTCTATATATAGAATCTATATATATTATTTTTCATTTTTCATGGGGAGGGGAATACCCTCCCCATAAATAATGAATAATAATATAATAATATTCACACAATTTTATCCGTTAAATTTCTTAGACTATTAGTAATCGAATGAGTTGATAGATGAAATTATTTTTAATTCTATTTTCCTATAATTTATTTCTTTATTTTCCAATAATGTAGAGAGAAGAATTTGAAGCAGTTAAAAATAATTAAAGATGATAAATTAAAATTATCATCTTTAATTAATATGTAAATAGTATTGAAATTAAAAAAAACTTTATTTTATTACTAAAATTGGTTTTAATATATTTTTCAAAAATTAATACAAAGAATTTTATGCCAGAATTTACTATGAAAATATGTATGGGTTAATTGATTATAATAAAATCTGTATTTTATGATACATAAAAAAAATCCATGCACAATGATAGTGGGATTATTCCTTTAATGGTAATTTATTCCGTCATGTTATTTACCCCATTTAAGAAAACAAAAAAACAGCTTGATATATATCATATATTTGTTATCCCATTGCAGTTTTGGTTTTTTCTTCATTACTTACATTATTAATACTTGAAATAAAAATTGTTATTACTTTTGGCGATCAGAATATATTTTAGTATACATTGTATATAATATACACAATATTAAAAATTTTGAAAATTTGGATATCTACAATTTCCGTATAATTTCCGGGATTTCTATTTCTTGTTTTTCACTAATAATTTTATTTAGTATACATGCATGCATATTCTAAATAATCTGAAAATAAAAACTAAAAATAATCAAAAATTTCTGAGAAGTTCCATTGTTAAACTTTTTATCACAACTTCGTTCATTATTGTTAAATTTTTTAACATCTGATAGTTATAAATATTTGATTCTTAATCAATGTAAAATGTTTCTAAGATCACTGCTTAGATAATACTTTGAACGCAATTCAAATTTCATTAAAAAAATTATAATGTGTACCTCAAATAGAGGTACATATTATTATTTTTTTTTTTAATTTTTTTTAAAAGGAAATTTGAATTGCATTTAATTATTATCTAAGCAGTGATCTAATAATATTAATTTTGCGATGTTTAATAAAGTACAATTCATTATAAATTTATAAGAAATTTTCTTATAATATCTGATTTTACTGACAAAATAAAGTAGGTTTTATCTTACACATTTAATATTTTTCAATTGTGTAGTACGTTAACATTGCGCTAGTTTAAAGTTTCTATCCTTCTGAAAAGATATTAAAGTTAAAATTAACTGAATGTCTGTAACATATTAATCTAAAATTAAATGATAGTTTTAAAAATAAATCTACAGCTTGATTAATTTCAATTATTTAACAGCAGTTATAAAGCTGGAGTTTAATTTAAGTTTCAGATAGTTTATTTATGTATCCATAATCTCCTGCAAAGAATTAAATCTTATTGAAACTAATTGGAAAAATGGAAAACTGTTCCACATAATAAAATAATATTCATTAGAGAGTATTAATTGCTGAAATAGTTTAAATAATTTCTGATCCTCATATTTTAAAAGTAATAGCAAAAAATTAGTAATGCATAATTGTGGTAATTTACATAAATCTTTAAAGCCATAAATATTTATAAAAAAAAACTAGAAATGGGAAAATAAATATAAATTTAACTATGCTTAAATTTTTTCTGTAAAGTAATTCTTGATTTTCTCCCACGTTTTTCTTTCCATTCCTATTTTACATTCAAATTAAGATGAAAGACTGCTGTTAAGATTTAAATTTGACCACGCCTCTCTAAGTGCTTGAACTTGTAATCTGAGTGCCAACCTGAAGACCAACCGAACCAACTCATTCATCTTGTTTTAGTGCTGTTGGCCTGTGATTTTAAAAGTCATTGATTGAAACAGAAGAAGAAGGAAAGGGGGATTGATTGATTTGTGGGGTTTAATGGCACAAGGTCCGATTACGGACAAGCTGCGCCAGACATTGGATTCAGTATAATTTTATTTGTTTATTAAAATCACTGGTAAAATGTAAGAGTTGTTAAAATTAAATCTAAATTTTATAAGATAAAATTATATTTTGTTTAAAAAACCTACGACACGTAAAAAGGAAAATATATTAGGATTTGGGCTTATCCCAATTAAATTTTCTAAATTTAAAGGTACAGAGCTAAAAAACAATGAACGATAGTCTTTAAAAACAGGACATTCAATTAAAATATGATAAATGGAATATGCAACATTACATTTTATACAACGTGGTGGATGTTCGTTGAAAAGTAAATGCTTGTGAGTAAATCTCGTGTGACCGATCCTGAGACGAGTCAACCTAACAAATCAGTAGGTGCCGGCTGTATATCTGAGAGGTTTGAATTTGAGATAGAAGATTTTATCCTCTCTATAAAGGGAAAGATATTGTAGGGGCGAGCGACGTACAGTCTCTTCAGACTAAGTGCAAGTTCAGTTGATTTCAGCGGATGATTGGGAATTGACATTATTTTAAAGAAATAGTTAAATGATAACTGCTTACGTCGCAAGTCAAGTGGTGGTTGTCGACAAATCACATATAAGCTTTGAATGGGAGAAGTTCGGAAAGCACCTGCGCAAATTCTGAAGGGCCTGATGGTGTACAGGATCCAGTCTACGAAGGACAGAAGCCCTTGCCGATCCATATACAACATAATCGTAATCCATTCGAGATAATATGAGGGACTGATAAATTTTGAGTAATATTTCACGATCGGCACCCCAAGAAGTATTTGAAAGTACTTTTAAAATATTTAACGACTTTTCACATTTATTCTTTAAATATAAAATGTGAGAGAGAAAAGTAAGCTTTTTGTCAAATACAGGGTGGCGCAGAGAAACGGGAAATTTTGAAGTTGCCGTTGGTACACCTGTAAGTCTCGTAGGAGTGGGAGGCAGGTGTCATGACGTCAAGTAGTGACGGACATTTAGTTGAGATGGATCAGTGGAGCTGAGCGGAGCGTGCAGTCGCCGTGAAAGCGTACTACAAAAATGGCGACAGTGCAACAGCGCACAACGACGCCATTATGATATTCCTCCCCGCGGCCGAGTTCCTTCTTCACATGCAATATTAACATGGGTTCGGAATTTTGAAGAGACTGGTTCGGCCTTAAAGAAGAAACCTCCTGGGCATGTAGTGAGTGTTCGAACCCCAGAAAACGTTGATGCAGTGCGAGTCGCAGTGGAAAGGAGTCCGAGTCGTTCTGTACGAAAAATTGCCTCATCATTACAACTTAATCGTCGGAGCGTGCAAAGAATATTGCACAGCCTGCACTTTCATCCTTACAAGCTTCAGATTGTTCAAGCTCTAAAACCCAATGACGGTGAGTTACGCTTAGCTTTTTGTGAACAGCTACTGACTAAAATCAATGACGACGCAAACTTCCTTGAAAATCTTTGGATGTCTGATGAGGCCCACTTTCATTTAAATGGACATGTCAATAAGCAGAACCTGCGTTACTGGGCTCAACAAAATCCCGCGGAACTTCACCAACGTCCGTTACACAGCCCCAAAGTTACTGTATGGTGTGCAGTGTCTGGTCGTGGGGTGATTGGACCGTACTTTTTTGAGGATGAAAATGGTTCCACTGTAACGGTCACATCTCAACGTTACGTTCATATGCTGAAGACATTTTTTGCTCCACGGCTTCATGCTTTTCCAGATATTGAAATTCAGCAAACCTGGTTTCAACAGGATGGAGCCACCTCACACACTGTCAATGGCTGCATTGAGACGTTTGTTTGGGGAGCGCATAATTTCAAGGAACGCTAACGTCACTTGGCCTCCTCGGTCTCCAGACCTCTCAGTATGCGACTTCTTTCTATGGGGACATCTAAAGAGTGTTGTGTACCAGACTAGGCCAAGAAATCTTATTGACCTCAAGACTCAGATCGAAGAACACATCGCCAACATCCCGGAGTACACATTGCGCCGCACAATGCTTAGTCTTCAAAATCGATTGAACGAATGTGTTAGGCGCAATGAACAACACTTAACAGATGTGATTTTTAAAAAGTGATTTTTAAAATGTATTTTTCTACTCTTGACTAACACATTTTCAACATTAAAATGTTTTGTAGAATATTCGTTGGTTTATTATGGTTATTTCAAAATTTCCCGTTTCTCTGCGCCCAAGAAATTTAATTTCATCGACCATTGGTATAGGTGTGTTTCGTATATTGATGATTGGGTCAGCATGAAGTCCAGTTTTACGGCAAAAATGAACACATTTACTTTTACTTGTAGAGATTTCGTGTCCATTCCTATCACACCAGGAAACTATGTTATTTACAGCAAATTGTAATTTTCGTTCGAGTATAGGAATACTAGAACCTTGACAGGAAATCTGTAGATCATCCACATATAATGAACCATGAATGGAAGGTGGAAAGGTATTTAAAATATTGCTTATATGGAGATTAAAAAGAATAACACTTAAAATGCTACCCTGAGGCACTCCCTCAGCTTGTGTAAAAGGACTTGAGAAAGTCGATCCAATGCGGACTTTAAAAATACGTAATGCTAAAAAATTCTGGATAAAAACAGGTAGATTACCTCGAAATCCTAACTCAAACATTGTGCGGAGAATACCATGTCTCCACATTCTATCATAAGCTTTTTCTATATCGAAAAATATAGAAACCAAGTGATTTCGTCTGACAAAGGCATTACGAATATCCGATTCGAGATATATAATATTATCTAGAGTAGTTCTGCCTTTACGAAAACCACTTTGAAGTGAAGGGATACATTTATTTTTCTCTATCAAGTAAACAAGACGCCTATTGACCATACGTTCCAGTGTTTTACTGAGGCAACTCGTAAGTGCAATAGGTCGATAACTTAAAGGGTTCGAAGGATCTTTTCCAGGTTTCAGTATGGGAATGGTAATAGCTTCTCGCCATAGATTGGGGTATTTATGCTCTGTCCAAATTCTATTAAACAAGGTAAGTAAGTTATTAAGGGAATCAGTACTTAAGTGATGTATCATTATGTAGCTAATTCCATCTGGACCAGGACTAGATTGTTTAGTTTGAGATAGAGCTCTTCTTAATTCTAATATCTGGAATTCACTGTTGTATGGAAAGAAATTTCTATCTTCGAATTTTATAGGAAATTGTTCAGAGTGTTTCTTAACTTGGAGAAAGTTTGTATTATAGGATTCAGGGCTCGAAACTTAAGAAAAAGTTTCAGCAAGTTTATTTGCAATGTCACTGGGAGAAGAATATATAGCAGTACCCGTTATCAGGACAGGTATAGAAGAATCTTGATAGATCCCATTTGCTGCCTTTATTTTCTTCCATAATTGTTTATTGGATGTAGATGAAGATATTGAAGTTACATAACGGATCCATGATTTTTTCTGGCTTTGACGTCTTGTTTTACGAGAAAAAGCTTTGGCCTTTTTGAAAGCAAGAAGATTCTCCGCGGTTGGATATCGTCTAAATATGCCCCATAGCTTCTTCTGTTCCTTGTATGCTAAGCGACAGGCATTATTCCACCAGGATTTACAAAGTTTTTTGGGTTTTAAAGAAGATTTTGAAATAGCTGTATCGGCAGCACAAAGAAATGATTTTGTGACCTTCCTAACAGCTTCATCAATATCTTCAGTCTTGACAATTGTTTCAGTAATAAGAGCTAATTTTGTGAATAAATTCCAATTTCCTCAATGGTAGCTATATGTAGGTGGTCTTGACACCATTCTATTAAATCCACTCTGGTGTATGGAAAGAGGAAAATGATCGCTGTTATGAAGATCATTTTCAACACTTAAATTCAATGATGGCAGAATTGAAGGAGAACAGATGGCTAAGTCTATGGAGTGAAATGTTTTTGTAGTTTGATGGAAGTATGTTGTTTCATTAGTATTCAATAGACAGAGACAATTTTCAGAAAGAAACTGCTCAATCTGACGGCCCCTAGTATTTGTATTAAGACTTCCCCATAGGTTATTATGTCCATTGAAATCGCCAATCAGTAAAAAAAGAGCAGCTAACTGTTCAACTAAATCATTAAGATCTTCCAGGTGAATATTATCATGTGGAGGAAGATAAATGCTGCAAACTGTCATAAGCGATGTTAAATGTATTCGAATAGCTACTGCTTCAAGGTTGGTATTTAAGGAATGTACAGCAGTAGGTTATTTCTGTGATGAAAATATGCACACTCCTCCAGATGTCGTGGCGTTTTCATTGCAATCTTTTCTATAACAATTATAGCCCTGTATCTTTATAGAGTTTTTGGGTTTCACAAATGTTTCTTGAAGGCAAACACAGACAGGGTTTTGAGAAGATATTATGTGCTTGATATCCTCATAATGAGAGCGAATGCCACGACAATTCCAGGAAATGAAAGTAGATATTCTTTAGATTCTAAGCTCCTTTTTATGGGGTTGAGCATCTTAGTTTTAGATAGCGCTTCACTGATGGTTTCGTCTTCTTTTAAAAGATGCAAAGAAGCTGCATCAGATTGAATAGAAAAGGAGATTTTCTACTTGCCAAAGAGGACTTTTTAGGGCCTTCTTTAGCCTCTTTTAGAATCAAGGCCTTAAAAGCTTTGGACCTTGAAGAAGATGAATTATTTTCTGTAAGATGAGACTTTGTCAATTTTTTCAGAAATTACAGGAAATTCAATTGGAGGAAGAGTTGTATTTTCTGTTTTCTATTAGTTAAATAACTTTGTATTGATTTAGCTATATTTCCTGGGATTTTTAAGAAAGTTAGCTTATAAATTAAACCATCGATCCAGACTTTATCAAATGCTTTTGCAATGTCTAATAGGACAGCGCCTGTGTGTTCCTTATGTCTAAAACCTTCGTGTATGTTTTCTGTGATTCTTAAAAGTTGGTGTACTGTTGAGAGCTTGGGTTGAAAACCAAATTGCTCAGGTTTGAGTATTTTATTTACACTACAAAATTTTTTTATCCTGTCAAGTATTTTGTCTTCAGCAATTTTGCTTAAGGAGGATAGGAGACTAATCGGTCTGTAACTATCAGCTTTGAGTTTTTACCCGGTTTCGGTATTGGCCTGACTTCTGCAAATTTTCAGTTTACTGGGAAGTGTTTTAAGTTTAGCATCACGTTTATTATGAATGTTAGCTGCACGATAAATTTTAATGTTAGGTTTTTAACCATATTATTTACGCTGTCTTTGCCTGTCGCTTTTTTAGTTTTAAGTTTTTTAATTGAATCTATTACTTGGTTTGGAAGCACCGTTTCTGCGTTTTCGTCTCTATTATTTAAGTTAAAATTTTTTACAATTTCCTCAACACCTGTGTTAATTAAATCATTTCCTGGCATATTGTTTTTGAATTGTTTTTCTAAACTGTTAGCTAAAACTTTATCTTTCTCAGAGTATGCAATTTTGTTGTTTATATTATCATCAAGGGCTGGGATATAAATCGGTTTTCTTTTAAATTTACGGGCTGCTTGCCAAAGGGAGCCTTCTTGCGGGTTTAAGTTTTCTAAATAACTATTCCATTTGTTTTGGTTAAATTCATAAAGTTCTTTTCTACTGTTTAATTTGTTAAATTTAGCTTTATCAGGGATGTACCTAGTCCTCTGCCATTTTTTCCTTGCTTTGTTTCTATCTTTGATTTAAGAGTTTTATGCTTTTTGGTATTTCATTGTTATTTTTAATTTCTGTTGATGCTTCGGAGTGCGCTTCTTTAATTTTATCAGTTAGTTCATCTACCCTATTTGCCAAATCTACGATATTATTTATTTTTGAAAAGTTTAAGTTTTTATTATTTAGATTTTCCTGGTATTTTTCCCAGTTTGTTTTTAGTTTATTTTTTAATTTAGGGTTAGGTAGATTTAGATCAAAAGAGATCATTACGGGTATATGGTCTGACGACAAATCATCTAACGAATTGAAGGAGGAGTTAAAATTAATGTCTCTTACTATTGCAAAATCAATTATGTTGGCTGATGTATTAGAATATCTAGTTGGCAAATCGGGCGCGATAATTTGTAGTTTTGTTTTTTCAATGAAGTTAAATAGGTGGTTGCCATTTCTATTCGCTTTGGGACAGTCCCAATGTCTGTGTTTACAATTAAAGTCTCCTGCAAGAATAATTTCGTTGTTTAAATTTAATAAGTTTTCGATATCTAGTGTGAACATTGTGTTTGCTTTTGGTTGAACATATATGGATCCTACAATAATTTGTAAGTTTTCTTTAATTTGTATTTCAACTAGCGTTAAGTCTATTTGCCTTAGTGGGGGGTTCGAGATTTTTCGGTGGGGTATGTGATTTTTGATATAAATTGCAGTGCCTCCGGCTCTCGATCCTATTCTGGGTGTGTGATAAAAACTATAATTCGCAATTTTAGGGTTTTCACCTATGCGCAACTTTGTTTCCTGTAGTAAAATTAAGTCCGGGTTTTTATCGTTCGCGAATACTCTTAATTCAGGTATTTTATTACGTAGGGTGTTTGCAGTTCCAGTGACATATTAAAAAGCCATTAAGTTTATTATTTGTATTGTTTGGGGTTCCTTGGTTATTTTGCATGAAGTTTACAAGTGTGAAAAGTTTATTAGCCTGATTATCTATACTTTCTAGTTTATCATTAATTTCTTTTAAATTTTGTCCAAACATTTTATTAATTATGTTACAGAATCTTAAGACTTCAGTTAAATTGCCTAACGTGTTTTCATTTAGTGTGTTTTCTATGGTATTTATTTGTTGGATTTGTTTAGGGACATTTACTTCTGTTTGTATTGGTTTTTCTATTGCTTTGTTTAAGTTATTTTTACTTAAGGCTTGGGCGTAGCTAAAATTTTTTCTAACGGGGTTTGGATTAATTTGAGGTCTGTTTTGAATATTTTTGTTTTTTATTTTGGGGGCCTTTTCACAACCTAAATAATTTGCTGTATGTTCTTCTCCACAATTTACACATTTTGGTTTTTGTTCTAACGGTTTTTTGCAATCTCTGGTTTGATGGAGACCTGCACATTTTAAACATTTTGGTTGAATGTGGCACTGTGAAGACCCGTGATTCCATCCCTGGAAGTTGTAGCACTGAAAAGCGTTACTCCTGGCCCGGAATGGCTCCACTGAGCACATTACACCACAACATTTCATTTAGTTTATAGATTTCCTCGACGTTTTCTGTTTTTTGGAGTTGAACTTGAAAAATTTGTAGGGGAACCTGGTCTTTTGATCTTTTAAGTTGTGTTACTTTAATTACTTTAAAATTTAAATCGGTTAATTCTTCCTCAATATCCTCAACTGGGGTGTTTATGGCTAATCCTTTAATTACTATTTTTGTTGGTTTTTCGTTTGCTTGGGGAATTAGAAAGTAGTCCATTTTATTTTTATTTAAAAATTTTGTTAATTCTCTGTGATTTTCAATTTGTTTTGGGAATACTTTTAAATTTTCTCCTGTAGCTTTAAATTGGTAGTTATTTTTATCTAATTTGGTATTAATTGATTTGATTAAGGTTTTTGTGGATGTTTTAGTTTTGATTTTTATGGGGGCTTCTTTATTAGTTTGAGTTTTTTCATTTGAATTTTTAGTTTTAACGTTAATTTCCTCATCTTGGTTATTTTGCTCAAGGTGTTTAGGGGGTTCCTCAATAGTTAATTTAAAGTACTTATTTGTAGTTTTAATCTCACCTACAGTTTTGAATTTTTTAGCTAACCTAATTTGTTCTCTTTTGAAGCTCTCATCTTTAGATTTTTCATTTAGCCTCAGCCTATGCCTCTTATTTACAATTTTTAAATCATTTGGATTAATTTTAGTGTAGTCATTTGAGTCTGTATCACTTGATTTTGCGCGTTTTAAATTTGTTTCAATTATCATTTCCTCATCGCTACTACTAGAAATCTCATGATTTTGGTAATTTACTTTACTTGCATTTAATTTGGGTTTAGTTATTTTAGCTTCGTTAGTTTGGTAATTACCTGCCTTATTTGGGGGGATTTCCTTTCTCGCTAACTTTTTTAAGTTCTTTAGAGTACAGGGGCCTGAGTTAGCTCAGATTTTGATTTAGATTTAGTTAACTTCATTTTTGGGGGGTTTTTAAATTTAAGTTTAAGTTTATCCTGACTGTTTTTTTTGGGGGGGGGAGCACATCATTACATACATTAGTTACATTACAAGAAACAACATTTACAATTGTAACAGCATTTACATCAGAATTTATAGTAGAAACATTTAAATCATCAACAATAAGAAAAACACCAGAAACATTTGTACATAGAACATCATTAATAACACCGTTAGTAGGAACTACATCTAAAGGGACAGGAGACACATCACAACAATCAACGGATACAGTGGAAATAGGTACATGCCCAATATCAGAAATAGCATCAGAAAAGATAGAGTCAGAATCAGTATCAGAGCTACAATCACTAGTAGAAACGAGCGAGTCAGAGAAATCACATTTAGCATTCACATCATTAGGTACATTGAAAGAGACATGAAAGTTAGAGAGACAGAACGAGAAAAACTTGCACTTACCTCTCAATGCAAGTGCCTCTGCACTTGCCTGCTATAGAAACTTTTGGAACATAACCATGGTTGAGTCCAAGTTTAAAGTGAATCCAAGATATTTTGCTTTTTTAACAATTGGAACTTCAGTGTTGAAGAGGATTAATTTGTTGGTGATTTTTTGTCTATTTCTTGCTCTAATAGTTAAAAGTTGAGATTTTTGGGCATTAATTTTGACTTTCTATTTTTGGCACCAGTTTTCTATTGCTTCAGCTTTATTTTGCAGTCTGTCAATGGCAAGATTGACATTTTTGGATTTTGTTATGATTCCAGTATCATCGGCATATAAGGCAGTTAGGCTATTGTAACCCAGATAGCAAACAGTGGTCCTCAGGATGTTCGGAGAACGTCCTCTTACGTCCACCTGGACTTAAGAGGACGTCCGGTAGGGGTGCAGCGACGTCTTACGGACATTCTCCGCACGTACCAATGTCGGGAAGTAACACGTACGTAGGTCGTCCCATAGATCTCCGAGACGGACGTGATTTGGCACATATTGGACGTGATTTGGCACATATTGACCGTGATCTGGTACATATTGGACGTGATTTGGCACATATTGGCCGTAATCTGGCACATATTGGACGTGATTTGACACATATTTGGACATTCATATAACAGCCATATTAAGCGTGTTTTTAAATTTTAGTATTAAATAATGTGCACTATCATTGTTTTTAAGCAATAATTCAGTAAACTTTTTGTATGTTATTAAAGTTTACATACTTTATTTACTAATATAATTATATGTATTTTTGTTTATAACTTCATTATTATTCATTAAGTTTTTTCACTGTTATTTTTTTCTGCAATAATTCAGTAAACTTTTTGT
>JAPDSC010020523.1:4907-38173 GCA_026290005.1 Latrodectus geometricus | reverse complement strand
TAATATATGTAGAACCTTACTGAAATGCAGTATTACTGAAATACTTATTTAATGAAGTTTATTTATAAAAAAAACTAATCTTTTTATTTGTATTTCTTTTCTTAGAGTTATAAATTATTTTGAGGAATCATTATTTACATAGGGATTAAAAATATGCATTGTTATAAGAGCTTATTCAAATTAGTTCTTTGATATTTGACTAATTAATCAAAGAATTTTAAACATGATTAATGTTATTTTATTGAATTTCTTAATCATATATTTGTAGATTGTCTTTTTTTTCAATTTGCTTACTTATATTTCTATAGGATATATGAAATCTTAATTAATTTTCAATAAGTAGGCAAAGCATTCCATTTAGAATCATTGACTTTGATTCACATTGTAAAGTTCTTCTGTCAGCCATTGCAGCATTTGCCTAGGCATCAGAAAGTTCTCTATAGTATTGTGAATTATTTATGGTGGAATATAACAGGACATTTTTTAATGTTTTTTTTTTTTATTATCTAACCTTAACAAATAGATTAGTATGGTTTAACTTGATGATAACTTTGCCTTCTATCTCATAAAAAATCAATCTTTTTTTTTTTTTTCCCACAATTCAATAAAAAATAAAGTAAATAGAGTTTTTCAATTGCTTAACAGCACTTTTGCTAATACTGTAGAATTGATTTGAAACAAAACTAGGATGAAATTTCTTCTGATAAATGTCATTTGTCTCAAGATTATAGATTTTATTCTACATGAAAACAGTAATTTGAATGGAAGTGGGTCTATAAAATGTGCTTTGCTTATTGAAGATATTTTTTCTAGACATCATATTAATCAGATTGCTATTTCTTGTTTGAGTGTTTAAATATGAAGATAGATTAATTGATATAATTCACCTCTTTATTCTAATTGAAAATTAAAAATATATTCTTACCATTAATGCCATTTCTTATGTTATATTTGTAATTTATTAATTTGATGAAGTTTAAAATTTTACTAAGGAATAAATACATTTTTAATTTATTCTGTGAGTTATTAATATTCAGTTGGACAATTTTTAGTAAGGATTGCAATAATATTATTTGTTAAGAATTAAAAAAATAAAATATGGATATTAAAAGAATTATAAATTATTTATTAATGAGTATTTTAGTAGTTAACAAAAAATAGATAAAAAAAAAATTGCCTGTTGACTTACTATGTAATACATTTTTCCTTTTGTGGTAGATTGAGCTTTTACTTCCTCTAAATATTTTGATTAATTAAGTTTAATATTCTATAAATCTCTATTGGGAAATCATGTAGAAAAACAAAGCTAAAATATATATTACAACTCTTTGATACCACATAAAAATTATTTTTGAAGGTAAGGTGAATTTCAAATTTCATACTATGTATCCAAAAGCAATCTAAGTTGCTGTTTGTCTTAAAATTAAATCAGTATAGATTAAAAAAATTATGAAATATTGAAGCAGTCTCAGATAGATAAAATTATTTTTTTAAATAATAAATTCAACAATACATTTAATATTGTTATTCAATCTCAATACATTTTTTCTATCTTCTAAGTATTGAATTTGGTGTATTTAGTAATGTATTTAGTTCTGTTGTGTTTTGTAATAAGTTTTTCAATAACTCTAATTGCATTACTTAAGAATTTAAATTACTAATTTTCTTTCTGAATACACTTATTCAAGTTGTTTCTTTCATTATTAGTTGGTCAGTTACGTCACATAACTACAAATGCCCATTTTGAGTTTAATGTTAAGAAAGATGATCAAGTTTATAATCAAAAAAGATACGAAGCCATGGGTGAGGTAAGCACATGAATTTTCTTAGTTAATTTTTAAAATCAAATTATTAAAAGGTTAATTATTTGAAAGAATCAAAGTATTTCTTAAATGTAGTGTAAAAAAAAAATGTTTCTCAATTTTTTTTTATTTATTTTTTATTTTTTTTTTTTTTTTTTGTTACTTTAGCTTGTGACTAACTATGTATATAACTTGCTAGAAGAAGAAGGACAGTTGAAAAAGATGTTTTTACCTGTATGTGTTTTTATTTTACATTATAATGTTCATTCTTATAAATTGTGTTTAAATCATTTAATAATTGAAATTCTGTCATTAAATGATTTAACTACCGTATTTTCCTGTATATAATCCGCAGCGGCGTATTATCCCCACAATCTTTTTTTTTTTCGATTAAAAGGGGGGAACGTCACATTATCACAGCGGCATATAACCTGCGGCAATTTTTTTCGGCGAATTTTTCGAAATTTTTAAAATAAATTCTGCTGATTATATAGGTGTCACAAAAAATAAAAAAATTCACTGTATGATTAAAAATATAATAAGTTCTATATAAGAAAAGCATTTATTATGGAAAAGATCTATCTGGATCCACCTCAAATGTGATAAACTTGAGATGAAAGCATGAGATCGATCAAGGGCGATAATTTCGAGAAGATTCTTGTAAAATTTATCGATATTTAGCTTCTAACAACTTTTAAAATATTAGACATATTAAAAAATATATATATTTGCTTCGTTTATATTTAAATTGAAGAAATGGATTATTTACAAACTATGTATTTCATACATTTTTCTTTTATACTGCACGTGCTTCGTTTTTTACTTCACAATAACACGTTTGTCATCATTTTTTATTTATTTACTTTCGCTATAGCTTTTAATTTAAAATCTGCTGTGTAACTTTAAAGTTTTTGCATTCATATGACGATATACAAATTTGAATTTTTTCAAAAAGAAACAACTCATGTCAAGACAAATTACAAATGTTGATAGCAAAATGCAACTGTAATATCTTTAAGAGGATCCGAATTCATTTTTAATGTAATTGGGCAAAGCTGATTATAGCTTAAATAACACAAGTGACGTGGTACCAACTGTTATTTACTTTATGAAACATAAACAGTATTTCTTTCAAAACTTTCTAGTAAGCTTTTTTGATGGAGAATGTTTTTTATCAGATAATCTGCGGCAAAGTATAATACACTCAACGAAATTCAGAACTCTTTTAACACATAATCCACGGAATATACATAGGAAAATACGGTAATTAATAGTTGAAGTTCTAATTTTTGTGTTCATTAATTTTAGCATGAATTGAAGAATCTGCTTGTATTTCATTTTGCATTTGAAATTTAAATCTAAAATCTATTAAAAATCTTTGTTCACCTTAATATTCTTAGAAAATAAAACTTTTTCATTGGTTTCTAATTATACAAGTAGTTTTCTATGAATAAATAAATAATTTCAACTGAACTTTTCTATATCATAAAAATATTGTTAATAAGAATTCTTATTACATGATTATTAGTGTACACAATATAAAATTAAAATTATTGAACTTTAATGATATGACAAACAGAGTTCAGGCAAAAACAAAATGATTTGTTTTTGCCTGATTTCATATTATTTTATCATCACATTAGTTCTACAAAAAATTCTCTAATTCAAATTCCTTAAATTTAAAATGATATCATGAAAGTTTAATTATTATTTAATGTATATATGCAAATTTTCTAAAAATCTTTTTTTTTGGGGGGGGGGAAATTTAAAAATAAGAATGAAATAACATTTTACAATTTTGATAGTTAGATAATTTGAACTCTTAAATCTCTGCACTAAAACTGGATTTTTCCCAAATCTGTGAAGATTAAAAGAATTTAAAAAAAGTATTTAGAAAGTGAAATTATGATAATATTATAAATAACTTAAATTAGTTGAACATAAGTTGAAAATCAGTTTAATAAGACTTGCAGAAATGTAGTTTAACTTTTAAAAGATAAATCTAAGTAAAAATAAGGCTTAAAATGAGAATAAAATTAGTAATTTGAACCTTTTATAATTTAAATTTTTATTCAATTTATGAAGGTAATGTAAGTTAAAAAAAATTGTTAATTCTTTGTATATAAAATATTGTTAATATCAATGTGATTGATTATACCAAAACTGACAGAAATGATTTCCATAGGTATATTTGTTAGTTTAGATCTGATTATCTTTTAAAATTTCCTAACTTCATATTTTTATCAGCTCATTGTAACTTTTTATTTATATACTGCTTTTTTTTTCTTTTTTTATATGTTGAGATTTATAGGTTTACTCTCCTTTATATTACATAGTTAGATGCAACTGATGATGAACCAACTACATTTATTTTCCATAGTGATGATGCTTTTGTCAACGATAAACTTGTCATTTTAATTCATGGTAGTGGAGTTGTTCGTGCTGGTCAGTGGGCTAGAAGGTACGATTTACTATAATTTTACACTTGTATTACGTCATTGTATCATGTATATCAAAAAATAAATGTAGCTAATAAATGCATTATAAAGATATATAGTTATTTTTTGATTAACAGAATTCTTATTACATATTTGAAATTACTTATTTTAAAGCAATAAATTTGCTAAAAAAGCTTAAGTTACTTATAAGTGACTTATTTCTTTTTGTAAATGCCTATTATAAATTATTAAAACTTTAATGAAAACATAAAAAAAAAAAGAAAAATTGTTTAGTTTTCATATTTTAAACTATATACACATTTACAAATACATATATTTTAAAATACAAAATCTGTTTAGGTTACATTTACTATAGGCACTAATTGCAGGAAACCCCATATTTTCAAAACATTCCATTTTATTGTTTTGTTTATGATTTTATGAAAATTATGTATTGAAAATCTAACTTCATAATTTTGGAGTTTTTTATTCAATGTGTGCACAAATATTAGAAAAATTTTTATTTACAGTTAATTTTTGAAACAATTATAATATGTATGTATGTTTCCATTTTTTTAATTCAATCACTTAGCACACCAAAAACAAACAAGTGTATTTTTTAATAACAAAAATAATAAACTATGTTTTTTCGAAACATTGCATTAAGAAATTTAAATTCATCGAAAACAAAACATTAATAACATTTTTTAAATACAAAAAAATTTTCTTACTGGTTGTATAAGTTTAATCAGCATAATTTTATTGACTATAAACCAGTATAAATACTTTATATGTTTAAGCACTCATTTCAACATTTGACAAATTCAAATTATTTAACAATAATAATTTGTAATTTTAATGTACATTAATTCATATTAATATATATTCAAGTTATTTAACAATACAAGTAAATGTCAATATTTAAAATAAATTTTTTCCATGTGTTTTATAAATTAAGGTATTAATAGATTTAATGGAAAAATTTCTCTTTATTAGAAGGTTAAAATATTATGTATTTATAGCAGTAGTTTACAATGATCCTACAATTGTTTATTAAAGCATACAAATCTAATTAAGTGATTATTAAAAAAAAGTGACCTAACAACAAAAAAATATATAAGTGAAAGCAAATTTATTTTGCTTATAATTATTAGAATCTATTTAAAATCTAAATAAATTATGACTTGTCAAAATGAAAATATTTGCATTTAAATTTATAAGTCTTGTCTTAAATTATATTATCTAACAAACTTTAATTTAGACAAATGTGATCAATTTTCATTTTTTGAGAAGTTTTTAATACAGATTTATTGAAAAAGTTACAAGTTGATTAGTTTATTGATTGTATGTGTGAATTTTAAGTACAGTAAACAAATCTCTTTTCTTTCTTGTTATTTTTAAATTCAAAAAGACTTCCTCTTTGAAAAATATTAAATTTCCCAAAATTTTAGATGGTTTCTGTTGGATTTTTTGCATAAGAACTTCTCTGAACATATATTTTAAAACAAATAATCCAAAAAAGAAGCAAAATGCTACATTTAGTTATCTACAACAATAAATAAAACCTACAATTCATTAACTAACCCTAAATCAAAATTTGAGAATGCATGGTACACAACTCCATGTGATATATTAAGAAATTTATTTTCTTTAGGAAAAAAGATCTTTTTTTTATTTTTTATTTTGTTAAATACAATGAAAACGTAGGTTTCTGTAAGCTTTGTGAGTAAGCATTTGATTCTAAATACCTAATTTCTTTTTTTCTAATTTTATGAAATAACAAAATTTGATGCTAGCTTGTTTAATTCATGGATTTATTATTTTTAAACTTTAAGTAGATACAGGTTGAATTTTTATTTTCCATTTATTGTTAAAGTATTTTAGTGATATTGCACATTTTTTTATGAAATCAATTTTCTTGTATTTGAACTTTTCTGCTACAATTTAATTAAGAACAGCGTAAATTTATTTTACAAAACCTTTCAAACTATATTTAAGAAAACTGTAGTTTAAATTATTTGCTGTATTTGTTGTATACTTGAAAAATATTGTTGTAAACTTGAGAATAATTTCTACAATAATTTTAATTTGTTATTGCTTCGATTTGTGTTTCTTCTTGATTTAGTTCCTTAATTTTTTTCTGCTTAATATTTTTGATTTTGTTGCTCTAAAAGCTGTTACAAATTGAAAGTTAATAATTTTTATCTTGTTTTTTTTTTTTAAATTTTTCCAGCATTAATAAATGAGCTATTTTTCTATGATGGATCATGTTTTGTCATCAATAAAAACATTTAATTTCATGTAAAAAATTTCATGAATTTTATCTTTTCCCTAACATTTAAAATTGTTAGTTTTCTATAAAAATAGTTTTATAAAAATTTTACTTAAATAAATTTAAATATGGCATAAATACCATGTTTATATGTTATATCATTTAGATTTAGTTGCATGCTATATTTCTCGAGATGAGATAACAATTTCCAGTTTCAATGCTTTTGCATTTAATTGAGAAAGTTATTTGAGGCAAGTATATAAAAGTTTTTATACATTATTAATAAAAAACAATAAATGTGGCCAGTGGGATAAAGGAATCATATTAAATTTATTATTTCAAAATGAGTTTGAGTTATTGATTGACCTAAAAGAGTTGACAAGTTATTTTTTGAATTCTTGTTTGCTAACTGTTTTTCTTCTCGGATTTTCCTATTATTAATCATTGCCTAATATTGTTGATTTATAATTCAAAACATCAAAATATGAAACAAATCTATGTTCAGTAATTTTATGAAACTCAAATTTCAATTTTTAAATGATGCATGCAATATACTGAAAGAACAAGCATTCGTTACTGCTGGTTTATTGGTTGTAAAATAATTAGTTTTTGTATTCATAATGCTGTTTCTATTATTCTTTTTGTTCTCAACTAATATACATCATAACACTGGTATCATACAGCTGATTATTATTTCTTTAATATTTATTTTATAATGAAACAGTTTTTGTAAATATTTATAAAATCTAATTGAATTCTTAAAAACATGTTTATTGATTTTATGCTCAAATTTTTTCTAAGTGTTATATATATATATATATATATCCAAATAAATTTGTAATGTTTATATTCAAATAACTTTGTTATGTATTATTTGCTCATATTAATTTGTTTAAGGAAAAATGTTTAATAAAAAATGTTGTTTACAGTAGTAGTAGATTTCAACCTGTATAGGCTCTAAATATCTAGTTGTAAAAAGCTGTTTAATGGCTTAGAGCTTATTTTAATTCAAGTTAATGAATAATATAAAAGAGTAGCATCAAAAACAGATATTAAATTTATTGATCTGTTGTTATTTTCAGAATTTTTTGTATATGTATGTGCATGTGAATGTGTGAGAGCTTTTACTTTAATTTTAGAAAGGATTAGCTTTTTTTTAATTTCATTGTCATTGGTACCTAGTTATTTCAGCTATTACATTAGCATATGTTCCTCTATCTAGTCTAGTGTTGGGCCCTATTATTTAAGACCTCTTCCTAGTTGAAATCATAATCTTTTACCAAGTTTTCCTTAGCTTAAATCTATTCTTGCTGGTCATGCAGCTTTTGCCTATTTCCCCCAGTTTTTGATAAGAGATTTTTGTATATTAATTCCTATTTTTATTATGAAATCTTTGTTTAGTGAATGATCTGATAGTTATTTCTTTTTGTATATGTTAATAATTTTCTTAAATTATAGGTTAATCATAAATGATTCCTTGAACAGTGGTACACAGTTACCATACATTAAACGAGCAAAGGGCTTAGGATATGGTGTTATTGTTTTGAACACAAATGATAATAGAAGGGAAGTAAATGGCCTTCATGTTAAAATCAGAGTAAGTTTATAATTTAATTGGTTTAATTTATATCTGATTTATTAATATTATCATTATTGTAGTTTAGAAATTGATAATTATATGCAACGATTGTTCTATATTAAAATCATATATGATTAATGCCAAAATAAGTTTTAATTAAAGTTTTGTGAAAGAGTAATATCCAAAATAAATATAAAACAAATGAGTTATAATTATAAAACTTCTTAACTTATAAATTATTATTACTTATAAATTATCAGTATATTTCAATAGTGTGAAAGCAAAAGAAAATTAAATTAAATTAGATAGTGAGTTTTGTTCAAATTTATTTCATAGCATTTGATATATATTCTAATAAGTAGCTTTAGTTGCCAAAATTATAACATGCATTAAATATTTTTATATTGCTTTAAAAAAAAAACACCATATTTATTTATTTAAAAGTGAATGAGTTTTACATATATATTTGTAAAATATCTTATATTGAAAAAAAAAAAAAAAAAAAAAAAAAAAACTGGTAAATGTCATTTTTTGCCATGTTGTTCCAATCTGGTAGTTAAACAATCAATTGATTCAACTGTTTATGGGTTTGAATAACATCTTAACCATGGATGTCAGTAGTAATTTCAAATTCACTAAACAGTGAGTCTTGATCTAATTAACCCTTATGGAAAAAATGATTATTGAGCAACACATTTTCAAATTTGATTTGTAACATTACAGTATTGAAGATGGTTGGTTGGGTTTTGTGGTGCAAGGTCCAAAAAGGACAACCTGCACCTACAGTATTGTAGAAGTAGGAATTAAAGTCTGCTTTCATATAAATAGAAAATATAAATTTCTATTTGTTGTGTTCTGTTGGTTACACTGCAGGTTAAAGACTAATGCAAATGTTTCATATTAAAGCTGATAGGTAATTTATGTTATTGGCAGTGGAAAGAGATTTGCTTCATGTGATTGGAATTATTGAATAATAATACAATTAAAAAATTACCAATCAATTTTTTTATGCTGATTTTCTAGTTTCGTTAAATTATTAAATAATTTTGTTATTTTATTTGATATTTTCTTCCACTTGTCTTTCACTAACAACTGAGTGTTTGGTACTGTGGTTTTGAGTTCAATTTCCTCCTAGAGTACTGTTGCTTATAGTGGTTTGGAATCCACTTTAAATTGTATATTTCAGTTTGATTAGCTCCCATTTGCAAAAAATGACCATTGAGCAATTAATAAACCAAACTATTTATTTTAAATGTAGAATCTTTTATGGCTTTCTTTTATAAATATTTTGGAAAACTGAACAAATAGAATTTAAGGTACAATCATTTTTTAATCATAACTAATTTATCATCTTTGTTTTTTCCTAGAAACTTTTATAATTCAATTTCTTTTATTTTCAAGTTTTTTATTAGTTTTTTTATATTTGCTATTAATTACCTTGTAACTATAAAAATAACATATTTCCTTCAGAAAAATATTTTATTGGTACTCAATTTTAAATGAAATTGCTTTTGAATCATTTTGATTTTTCCATGAAATTTTAATAGTTATAAATTTTTCTCTCTCATTTATCTATCTTAACTAAAAAAATTAAATTTTATGGCACAACAGCCCATTGAGGTGCCAAGGTCTACAGTGCTTATCTGTATCTGTTTTCTTGATCGAGAGCTCTGGGTGAGTAGCATATGTCTCAATTAAGTGGTCAGCCTAATGCAAAACCTTCAATCTTTAGTTCCCAAGCATGCTTGGTACTCAATTTCATTGACATACTTAAGGAAGAAAGTTTGAGTTGACCTTGCCCAGCCCAATGACAGATCTTCAAATCTGTGTGTTGGGAGCAAGTGGTAGCATGAAATGCTACTATTATGCCTCTGGTCTTCTATCATTTATCTATTAAAAATAAAAAAATGCTTTTTTCTTTCATGTAAGTTTTAACAATTACCATGGTTTCTTCTGTATACTTATGCATGAATTATGAAATCCTTTGGTTATACTTAATATTTTTTGTAAGCTCTTAGTAAAGGATATAAATACAAATTCAGTCACTTTCGTTTTCTGTAATTATAGGATGTAACCAATATTTAAAAACTGCTCATCTTTCCATTTTCTTTTAGATTTATAAGATGTTGAAAAACTATGATTTCTTTTGTATCCTGGTAAAATTTCTGAAATCAAACAATGTAAAATTCCTAGCATTACTATTGACTATGCAAAGTGTATGAAAAGATTATATAAAGATAAAATCAACTACATAAAATGTATTTTTATTTTGGCCATGTAGAACCATATTAGTTCAACATTAACAAATTTTGTTAATAGTTCTATGCACATGATAAAACTTGTAGGAATTTTATTAAATATACATAACTTTTCACTCTTGTTACATTGGTATGAGTTATGATAATATTTTATATCTTTGTGAATGTCTTGTTTTAAGTAATTTTTTGCATCAATATATGCTTTGACTATTTTGTTTACTGCTTTTAATATTTGTTCCTGATAAAAATTTCACTGTAGTGCCTGCTCATTTTTTTATTTTATAACATTTTCTATACTTTCCTTTCAGAAGTGCACATTTTTTCTGTTTTCTTTTCAAGATAACATATATTTCTTAAAGCATCAAGATCAATTTTTTTTTCTATTCTTTCATCATAATCTTTTAAAATCCATACAATTTGATTGCCTTTTATGAGGAAATTATTTTAAAAGCACAATAGTTCATGGTAACATTCTCAAGGAACTTGGATGGGATACATTTAAGGAAAGTAATTTCAACTGTGGTTTCATTTTTCAAAAAATCGAACAATAGAGTTAAATTTGATTTGCAGTGTTATTTAGATAGAACTTAAAAAATGGCAATTGTTTTCTTTAGAATATGAGTTTTCTTTTCTTTTTTTAAATAGTTGTGTTAAAGCTTATTTTTGATAATAATATAAGTTACTTTTGACATTTTTTTTACTTTTCTTATTTTAGATTATAAGAGAATGATTCAATGTTAACTATAAAATCTTTATTAAAATAATCTTTTTCTCTTTACTAACATTAATATCTTTTGGTTTTAAATTGATTTTTTTATCTTTTATAGTTAAGTGTATCTAAGCCTATGATAACAAGTATATATAATATTATCTACAGTAAAATATGGCATTTTGTGCACATAAAATTTATGTCATTTATTCTTCCTGGGAAAATGTTAGAAATTCTAATGCAAAAATTTTTTTAAAAGATTTTTTAAGTTCCTACAGTTACTTTTAAAACAAAATTCTAGAAATTTGATATTTTATAACCAGTGATCATGTAAAAGAAATTCTATTCAACCATCTGCTTGAGATTATTATTAACAGGCTTAATATCTACTAAATGAGATACATTTATTGTCTTCAACAAACAGTAATAGTGAGCTTTCATATGAATTACTACACCATTTTTTGAAATCTATAATCGTGTTGTTACATTAAAGTGACTTTTAAATTACATTGAGTATGAAAGTTTAAAATACATGTGCTGAATATTTACTTTATTTTTTATGTAGAATTTAAATCAATATTAAACTTTACAAACATGCATGTTATAAAAGAAAAAATATATTGAAAATTGCTAAAAGAAAAATGTGTTATGAAGCGGTTGTGCATAAATGTATGGTGCCAAAATGTAATGGATAACATCAAAAGTTCAATTTAGATTTCTCATATTAAAAAAATTAAGTAGCAACATAAGAAGAAAATAATAATTAATTTTTTTTACTTTTAAATTAGCATTTTTAGTAACTTCTGATAAAAATTCTTAATGCTTGAGAAGAATTATTTTTTGAAATTAAAACAATTGCAAATTTGATATTTTTTTTTTTCCAAATAAATTTTTAATACAGATGGTAAAGTATTTTCAGTTTGAATTCTTGAATGTATTAAGTTTTGTTGCTAATTGAAAAATTTCTGTAATCGATATAATTAATTTAACTATAAAATTACCTTCTCCAACTGATTTTAGTGTTATTGAAATTTTTGTCCTGGTTGTCAAATTAAAGTGATACCCATGAAAGTAATATGTTTATATCACTGTAGCATCATAAAACATGTTTAATGCATTATATACAATTCATGGCTAAAATTTATTGAATTGTTTTATATATAGTTTAAATATCTCTACATTTCATATATTACCAGTGAGATATATACATGTAGTTATCCATATTATCTCTTCTGGTTAATATTTCATTACCTATAGGGAATAGTTTAGAATGTTAATGATTCCTACAACCTTACTAATTTTATTGATTAAAGTGATGAGAAAGCAAGATTAACATTTAATAATTTTAAAGATAAAAATATTTCATATAATTTATAGTGCAATCAATTGAATATTTTTTTTTATCATATTCGATAATTCTCTCTGAATCATGTTCTTGGTGTTAATATAATTTTGTAACATTTCTAGAATATAAGTTATACATTGTTACTATTTATTAGTATTTTTTAAAATCTTTTTACACTGTGTAAATTATATGAAAAATATTTGTTTTCAAATTAACTTTGGAAAAAATTCTGATACATTTATTTGTATTTCAATTGATTTTAACTTTGAAAATTTCAGGGTAGTGAAACAGCTGAAAATCATGCAAATTATGTTTGGAAAAATCTAATTATGTCTAAAGCTGCTGCAAAATACATTGCAATTGTAGCACACAGTTATGGTGGCATTGCAGCTGTTAACATAGTAAGAATTAACTTATATATTTTGTTCTTGTTCTAATAAAAGTACAGAAATTTTTAATACATTTATTTAATTTTTTTCCTTGTAATTTTAGTTTTTGTCAATTTAATTTAAATTTTTCGAATTCCTTGTTGCTCATTATTTTAAGAATTTTGCTAATCATCAAAATAATTATTTTTTCTTATCAACTACTCTTCTATATTTTGTAATTTCCTTACTTATTTTACAAAATTGCTTATATATACATACATGATATTCTTGTCTTTAATCTTTATTTAACAAAAATAATTCTATTCTTATTAAATGAAATTTTGAGGTTGCTGTATTATAATCATAAATTTTTAAACAGCAGTTATTAAAAATTAATAAGCACTTCTCTTATTTTCCGTTAGAGTGTTGCATATTAGGCGTCCAACAGATTTAAATGTATGAATCTTTTTATCCCCCCGCAAATAGTTTGACTATTGCTCTTGGGGAATCAAGTTCTTAGTTAAAGTTATCTCAATTTAATTATATGTATCACATCAACTATTTTCAAGCACTTAAGTATCTATTACTGTTTGCTTAAAAACGATTTTTTTTCTAAAATTAAAAATGTGATTAACTTTATAAAAAAAAATTATATTTCAATAATTAAATTGTTCAAAATAAAAATAAAGGTTTTTTAAAAATAAAAATTTCCATTTATAAAAATGCTATTGATTTAGTCTACAAAAATTAATCTGTTGTAATATAACATTGTTAAATTAAATTGTTTAAAAGTATTCACACTTATATTTCTTCTATTCAATATTTCTTGTGACTATAATTTTTTGAAATTTTAAGATTAACTACAGAATTGCTACACAATATTAATATGAATATTTGTTTTTAGTGCAGAACTTTTCCAGAATCATTTCAGTCAAGAGTGATTGCTGTTGCTTTTACTGATTCTCCTCATAATTTAGTTTTGCAAGGACTTTCTCAGCCAATGATTGAGTGGTTTAGAAAGGTAAATGTTAAAAACTTATCAATTCCCAGTTTCTTAATGCATCAATAGTACAATTTTTTTATACTTTTTTCCATCTAATCTCTTTTTTTTTTTTTGTGAACAAAATGGTAAAGTTTTCAATTAAACAATTTGCAGGTTTCAATCCCACCTTGAGCAGGGATATTTTTAGTGTTTCTGAATCCTCTTTAAACTGTATGTCTCAGCCTAATTAGCCTTCATGTGCAAAAATTTGTCATTGAGTGACAAGAAACCAACCAGTCAAGTACTGATTATTGATATGATTTTTTTTTTATTCTTGTTAATCTGAAAAGAAAAAGCCTGGTAATGTAGTGTTAGTACTTCATGCTACTAAGCCATAAGTCTAAATTTCAGTCCTTGGACTGAGCAAGGCTGACTCAGCCTTTCATTCCTTCAGTGGGTTGATAAAACTGACTACTGAGCATGTTTGTGAACTAAATGCTGGAAGTTTTGCATCAGGCTGAGCACCTAACCAAATATATGCTTCTCTGCCTAGAGCCCTCTGTTGCAAAAACAGATATGGTTACTTGAAGGACTTGGCTGCATGTGGCTGTTGTGCCACTGAGTTAAGCTTAATTTAAAAAGCAATTGATATTTAAAATTAAATGATATTATACAGAGCATATTATGAAATATTTGATTTAATAAAACTCACAACTTATTTAGGACATTTGAATTGCAAAAATGTTTACTATAAAATTTTTAAGGAAATTGAAAAAGTTATATATATATATATTATCACAAATCAGTTTTAGAATGGATTTTGTTGAATTCTATTCCTGGCTGATTCAAATGCAGACAAGCAAGCCTTTTCTCTGTCTCGTTATTTTAAAAATAATCTATTAATTTATGTTTTAATATTTATTACTCAACCTTTGTCATATAAATTACTAATTGTGTCACAATACTGAACATTATTTAAAATTCTTTGCATTTATATACATGATGAATACTGTTAATATGACTAAAGAATTCAAAAAGTACTTTTGATCTATCGCCAACAATTAATTCTTTTATATTAATTTTTTCCAACTTAGTTGTAAATAATATTTAGATTAATGATAACAGAAATGAAAATATTGGTGTATACATCACTTATAAATTTTTGCACAAATTCAGCAGCCCTTTAGTGGTCTGCCTTTTTTTATTTGTTTCTAAAAAATTTCTATACTTTGTTTGCATCAAGAGCATTTTTATGCATTGCAATAGTGTTGTTGTTACTTATGACACTTGGAAAAACGGCCGTATTTCTTCAGGTGGGTCGGCCTCATCACAGTATATCTTACCCTCTTGATGACGTGTTGTTGCAATAGTAATCTTGCTCAGTACAAAGGAACCGCAGTCTCTGACACTTGGTACATGTGCTTGGTCGAGTGGCCAGTGGTGCGAAGTTACCATCAGCAGGATAATTACACTTGGCAAAGCCAAGCCTGCTCGTCAGGGACTTGGTGAATGAAGTCAGAAAGAGCATTTTCCGTTTTTTTTAATAGAGCACTTTCATACAAAGAAGGAAGTATGACTTTGGCTCATAGATGGCAGCACCACTTGGGTCTTCTAATAAGAGAAGAAACCCTTAGCCTGGCTCCAACTACCACCAGAGGTATTAATTTGGAATGGGAACATGGTGGATATTGCGACCTGACATATTTTATGTGCCCCAATCGCCATTAGTGAATACGACAGATCTTCCGTTAAACCGGATTCAAACTCACTACCTTCTGGTAACGAGAACAACGCCCAAACTTACCAGTCCACCCCCGCCCTAGCATTGCAATAGTAAGTGCATTAACCCTTCTTTGCATAATGGTGGAAACTTCCATCATAATCTATAATGCCCAAAAATTATATAAAAGAACAAGTTCACTTTAAGTTGATCGTGTTTGGATACCTTTTTAATGTCCATTGCATAAAAAGAAACATAGCTGTCAAAAATAAACAAGTGTCATTATCAGTGAAACGAGCTTAAAGTTGTCTCATTCCACTGTTTGTTGTAGTTGCAATAAACGTATGATTTCGTTTATAATTTTGTTTTATTATATTAGAGTTTCTATTGCTAAAAAATTGAAAATGAGTGGAAGAAAGGTTTGTAACACGTGTTTCTGTTATTTTCCTCTTTTATTTCTATTTAGTACTAAGCTAATGATCTAAACTTTGGATGATGATGGAAATTTTTAGCATATTGTTTTTTGCTAAATTCATACTATAAATATATACTAAGATTTTTTTAACCATTTTCCCTTTAATTTTGAACATGAATTATATCAACTTGATTTATTTCACCAATAAAAAAAAATCATGCAAAGCAGGGTTAAGTATTTATCCTTTGGTGAAATGTGGTACCCTAGAACAAGACTCAGTTATTTTAATGTGTTAATTTCATATAGTTCATTATGTTTCTTAATTTTAAAATTCTAATAAAAATCTGTTTTGAAAGACTCAATAATCTTTGAAGCAATGAATATCAGCACATATAATTTTCTTCATTTTTCTGTATTTTTAAACTGGAGTGAGCTGCATTTTAATTTTATTAAGATTACTTATTCTGTATGTATTCTAAAATATACTGTCATAAAATTTAAAGAAAATTGTATATTTTATGTATATTAGAATATCAATAAAAAATCTTATGAACTTCTTATTTTTAATATTTCATTGGAATTTGCAGAAATGTTCAATACAGTCTTCATTACATGTTTCTTTTGTTATTAAACTCATAATAAATATCTACATGCAGTTCTCAATCAACATTTTTACAAAAAAGTTTTGTTGTGATTTTTTAAATTTTTTAAGTAACTTTTGTTTTCTGATTTGCTTAAATTAATATTACATATAAAAATTAGAAGTAGTGACGCCATATTTCCACAGAATAACTTGCGAGATAAAACTCAAACATATTTTAGTGAGTTAAAAAAAATTGAATGAAATTTTGGTCCAACAGTTTTTAAAAACTTTAGTAATTAAAATAAAAAAATCTGTATATTTTTTATTTTAATTACTATTTACTATTAATTTATTTTTATTATTAAAAATATAGATGAATTACAAAATCATTGTAGTTAAGTCCTTCTGGTGTTTAATTATCATTTATTTTTATTTTTAGAAATAGGTAGGAATTAATGATTTTACAGATTATTTGTAAGTTCATCAAGAATCTGATGAGGAAAATATGTGGCTGCTATGCCTTTTCTCAAAACATCCCATACATGCTCAAAAAAATTTAGATCTTGTGGTTTATCCAAACACTTTATGTGCTGAATTGTTTGGTGTTAAAGATAATCATGTGTAACAATTTAGTGCTATCATCTTTTAGATAGAAATCATTAGCTGTTCTAGTTGCATAAAGATATACATATTCATGTTGTTTTAATCAAATGTTATGTCAAGTGATATGTTATCAAATATTGCTATGTTGAGATGTTATCTCTAGAGGTATGGCATTCATTGTTCCTTATGGAAGAAGTGGTGATCTTGTTTATTTGAAGAAATTCCATTTCCCAATTAGAGATTACTTTTTTTACGAAGTACCTTTTGTAGATTTTATGGTCTTGCATTTTGTGTTCTCTCTTAATAAAACAAAGCCTACTGTCACATATATTAAATATGGAGTTATCTCGAAAGTAATATCTTCCAGCAATAAGCATTCGGTGTAGATATCGACATACATACTCAAATATTTTCTATTAAGATGTGATATGAAGGTTTGTAGAAGTAGTTGCCTCACATGTTCATTATCTTTCAAATTATCTACATAGAGCAGATGTTAATACTAGAATTCCCGTGGTTGCAGCATGAGCAATCAGCCATCATTGCTACAATCATTGGTTGAATCTTTCTGAATATTAAATATATTAAAATTGTTGTTAAATTCTAATCATATAGTTAAATTGCTTGATTTTGAATTACTTCTGTTTACTCAATGGCACTAATGTTAATCTAATAACCAACTTCATTCTATTCTTTAGCTCTAAATACCATTGTTAAAATTAGACTATTGTAAACTTTCATCTCAGTATTTCGTTTTGAATATTAGTAAATAATCAAATCTAATTTACCTTTTCTCAGATGAAATACTGAGATTTTGGTCTGTTTTTGCAATCTTCTACCTTTCTGTCTCTTTAAAATTTACCAAATAGTTCTTTTATGTGGATAAATGTTGATAACTAGACATCAGTATGCTGGTAAAAATCTAACCTTAAATTCAATCTTAATATTGAAGGAAATCATCTCAATTTGAATATCATAAGCAAGCAAGCAAGCATTTATTTTGTGTAAAGTCAGTCAACATTCACAAATTAGAACATATGCTTTGGACATGTACTTTGATCATTTAAATTTACTTCAAAGTGAACTAGAGAAAATTTAATTGTTTATATATAGCACTGTATTATTGTTCAGATAATACATTTCTGGTTATATGCTAATAGTGTTTATTTTCTTGGATTTGTTTACTTAAGGATTCGGTTATTGTATTGATGAATTATGTGGAGCTAGTGCATTCAATTGGGTATTGTATGATTAAAAATAATAATATTATTAGAGAAACATATAAAAAGTTGCCAACAAGGGCTCAAAATACACCTTTCTTCAAGGACTAGAGAGAGATTTGTTTAGCATTAGGTGATACTGAACTCAGCGCTACTTAAACAAAAACATTTATAAGCAGTCATAATAATATTACAAATGGTTCCATTAACAGTATTATCTGTAAAGATATCATGACTTTACTTGTCCAATGGTTAGTAATTCTGTATTCTATTGTAATGATACAGTTGTATCAATAAAAAGTGAAACAATGGTCTCTATGCAATTAAATCATGGTAATAAAATATCTTTCCACTGTGTGTACAAAAGAACTGTCACCCTGAATAATACTTTAATTCTCAGGAAGATTTGGTTATTTTTGTATATAAGTCCACAAACTATATTGATAACTTTGTTCTTTCAGGCATTGTCATCAAAACCTGTAATTTATCTTGGCTAGAAGTATATGCTTCATAGATTTTTTTGTACTCTTATGTTCATAAATTTGTCCATTGACATAATATTATGTAATATAATATTACAATATAGTAAATTACATTCCCTGCTGGTATGATCCTGCACAGATCAAATCATGGCAAATATCACTATTTGTGATACTGGGAACATTCATGCAAAACTTCCTTACATATATTCCTTCTACATATAAATTATTAAATCAACCAAAAAATAAATGCATGTAATTTTATATGAAGACTTTTAGTCATTGTAAAAACTTAGTAGTGTTGTTATATCAGTTGTAAAAATATCGTTTCAGTATGTTTTTACATATTATTTTATTCTACATTTATGACATTCATTTCTAGCAATTGAAATCATTATTTAATTCTTGATTTTCTATTACTGATTTTAATATTTATGTGAGTTTTGTATATTTCATGATGTATAATTGATTTTATATTGGGTATTTTACAAATTTTAATGATTTATCTCTCAAAAAGTGCTTCACAATTTTCTTTCATATTCCTTTAGCATTAAACATTATATAAGATTCAAATTTAATTGCTATCAAAATTGAAGTAATATTTTAATAAATTTTTTACTTGACAAATTCCAGTAGCTTCATGCTGCTTTCTGTGAAGATCAGCAAAGTGAATTTATCATTTGCTGAGAAGAAGCAATTATGGTAAATGTTGTATCACTAGTACAACTCATTAAACTATGGATCACATTTATGAAATTTTATATTTCTGTGGTAATTCTAGAGTTTCAGCAGTGATTGAAGGGATGCTCACATTCTTCTTCACTGAATTTCTGGTGCACAATCTATTGGGGATATATCCATATTAATCTATGAAGTATAAATTCCTTCTACTAATATGGTGTCTGTGGTGAAAAGAATGCCTTCTCAGGTGTCAACCTCGTCACCTGACTGATTTGAAATTATGAAGTGCTTGGCATCCATTTCAAAACCTATTAACTTTGAGTGCAGTACAATGCTTGCCTGTACCACTATTATATTTATCTTGGCACCATTTGTTTATAGTCAATTTTTAATTAGGAGAAATCTCATATATGCCAATTATTCATTAAATTATAATTAAGTGACTAGGACGATGCAGGACATGAGAACCTCTGCATGTCACATCATCAAAGGGACACTGAATTTAATGAAAACATATATATATTCTGACAGTGCTTATTGTGTGAAAGAATATCAAATAAAATAAATTTATCCATTAATCTGTCACTCTTAGCACTGAATTATAAATGGCACAATAGAAGAAAATAATTGGTTAACATATCATAATAAAAATTACAGAAATCCAGATCCATCACAACAGTGTAAACAGAAGTATAAAAATTCAAAATTGTTGTGAAAAATAATTTGTATACAAGGTTTCCAATTCTGAGGTTCTCCAACTCATAAAACATTTCAAGACATTGTGTGAGTCATAATGACTGAAAATTTGTATAACCTCAACTCCAACTCATGTGTTCATGATTTAAAAAATTTGCATTAATCATGACATTATATAACTAGTGAACTTTAATTACAGTAATTGAACCTTTTTATGATGTTCATATGACAAGTCCAGTGCAAGTAGATAATATAGCTGTGTCAATGATTTGCTAACATACTTTAAAAGATAGTTCTAATGAAAATTGGCTGGGATCAAATCTTCACTGTCTAGTTTTAAGATCATGGTCGTATCATTTTGATCACTTAAATGCAAGCTTATTTAGTGTTGCACATTGAGAATGTACAGTTTTGCAGTTATAAAAAATTCTGCAAGACAACAACATACTTGTAGATCTTTTGTTAAAAGTTTTGTTTGCATTTATATATCATGAGTGTATGATCTGAAGTAAACTTTGTTTGAATTCTGTGTTATTATGACCATTATAGCCCTGTATTGTATTCAGAGTTTGGAAGTTTAATTTTAAAATCTACATATACCTATTACTAGCAGGTTTTAGAATTGATTTTTGGTAACCTAACTAATGGCTGAAATTTACTTTCATTTAAAAAAGCTGAAAAATAATATAACTGTGTACTTTCCATTTTTCACTTCAGTAATTCATGCTTAATTACAAGCAATTTGAAATCAGTAGTATGATCATTTAACATATTGAACAAGAAAATGACTTGCATGAAAATTGGGATGGATTTCAAATTAAAATCTTGAAAAATGAATATTTGACTAATAAATTTAAAGTTTATATAATAATTGGAATATCGTTAAAGTTTTCGAAATGACTTTTGTTAATCAAGTTAAAATTTTCGATACTTACTACCAGTATAAACTACATTTTGTATCAATGATGTTTCCTCATTAAGAGGTTGTTAAAGTACTAATTTTTATTTTGCTTCTGTTGATGTTTTAGATTTAATCAAGCAATGATTTTTCCTATCATGTAAATCTTAAGTAAGACCTTTTCGTTATGGTTTTGTGAAATTTTTTTTTGGTTGTTGGTATAAAATTTTCTGCATATTTTAACCCCTTAAGTGGTTTAACCCTACAATGTACATGCTATCCAAAATTGACCTTGACTGCTTTGCCCCTATGGCGTATGGGCATCGATATTGTCTCCTTTCCTTTTCTGATTTGCCTGATTTTTTCATTATTGTAAAGAGACTATTTAAGTATGAATATTTTTCAAGAGATAGCTTGGCTTGTCCATGTAACTAAAAAGCTTTTAATCCGGGAAAGTGGGAATTTTTTTTTGAAATTTTTGTTCTACTGTATTTAATGCTTGTGAATTTAAAACCTTTAATTTTTATGGAAGTTCTGGATGCAATAAATGACCAAAATACTTTATTGTTAGAAGTTTAACTACTTTCTGATACAGATATTTCTTCTAATTCTTTGAATTATTCCTCAGATTACTCATGCAGTGAGCTCAGCTCTGATAAAGAATTGAGTTCTGCAAGAATGATGTGAAAAATTCACCTGTTCTGTGTCCTTGATTTAAATTTACTGTGCACATACAATTTGACGACACTTCTGATGTTGTACAATTTTATCAAACATTGATTGATTCTTCGCTCATGAGTAAAATTGTGGAAGACAATTGATGAGTAAAACAAACATTTAGATGGTTTTGTGTTCGAAAATTATAGGAATTTAAAGTTGTAGGAATTTGTTCCAAAATTGTAGAGAAAAAAAAAATAGGAATTTACCCATTACTTTAAAGTATTGCAATGAGTATTTTATTTTTTGCCTGATCTATTATGGGTCTTACAGTAAAAATAATTTAAAAAGAATTATTAGGTATGCATAAATGCATACAAAAATTCAAAATAATATTAAAGATCAGTTACATGCAAAACAATGGGAAAATTAATTTGAAAAAAATAAATAAGTCAATCAACATAATATAAAAAGAAAAACGTTCACTAAACTATACCATTTGATAATACAGATTTCTCATTAGTGTCTATAATTTAATAACTGAACTGAAGAGCATTTTCACTTAAGAAATAATTGAAACAAACCTCAACTCAATATTTTCAGTTACTATTGGTTTTTTTAATTCCGAAACATAATTTGTAGGAATCATTTATGAGTGTAACAAATGTTTATAGAAATTAATATTTTCTAGCCTAGGCTGCTTTTATAAATTAAAAAATCCACCAATTAAATTTTGTCTATTCATCTCTAATATGTTCACATTTTTAACATTGCTTTTTACTATCAATATTGTTGGAGCTTCAAGTAAATAAGTTATTATTCATACCAATGAATAAGTGTTCTATATCCTAATGATTATTATTGTATACATATCATAATCTTCAGTGTAATTTTTTTACTAAGTTATTCAAAAATAAATCCATTACATTGAATATTCTTGTATTTAAAAATATCTATGGATATTAAATAGGAAGCAACCAAAAAACTTGTTGATCATGCAGTGACTTATAAAACTTCAAAATTAACTTACACCCTGACAACCAAAATGCCACTTTTGGTGATTGACAAAAGATAGAGGTTATTTTTCTATAATATACACGCATGCACACACACAAGTAAATATGTATCTAAAAATCTAACAATTTTTAGACACATTTTTTTCATGTAACCGATCTTTAATATTATTTTGAAATTTTATATGCATAAATGCATATCTGTGTAACAATATATCTAAAAAGTAATAATATATCTAAAATGTAAATAAAAATATAAACTATATATCTAAAGAAATATGTAACAATATATCTAAAAAAGTTGCATCTTAAACTATTGGAACTTTAATGCAGAAAAAAGAATCATTGACCAACAAACAAACCAAGCTACACTAATTGCAAAACATATTTTTATTGGTGTGTTATACCTCAAAATTATCATAAATGTTATTTTTCAAATAGTTTTCTAATATGAATTTATATTGTTGATGAAATCTATTCCATTACATTCTTATTCATTATTTAATGAAAGTTGTACAAGTGGTGATTTTTTAACTTGATTTATATATACTAATATATATGGAATTTCATTGTTTTCTCTTTAGTCACAACAATCTTTCAATTCAGTTTGGATTTTTAATGTAACATTAATATATTTTGTTTACAATCCTACTTTTGTTTTGTATTTAATTAAATTGATTACTCTAATTGTTAATTTCATTATAATATACACAAGTAGTAAAAGTAATGAAATTGTATACATACCTACATTTATTTTGAATTCTGATTTTGAAAACTGAAAGTGTTTCAGGTATTTTTGATGCTATAAAAAGCTTGTTTAATCCATCAAATAGATTATTTCCTATTGTTATCTCATTAAATAGAGCTAATGAATATGGGATATTTTAAGAAAGTTCTGGTAAATCTTTTTATGATCAAGATTCTACTCAATGATTTTTAGACAAGTACAATGAATACTGATCTAATTTCTTGTAACAATTTTTTTAAAAGGATGGGTAATACTTATTATTGGAAGCTACAAACAATGTGAACAGTTTAACTGTTTTTTTTTATCTTTGTAATGTAAGTAAAAATACAACTTATATACATTGCAGAGTAAAATGAAAAAAAGAATGGTTTCTGAAAAATATTGTTTAAGTATTCTTATTTATATTTCATACTGAAAGATTTAAGAAAAGATAGCCGAATGATTAGTGTTCTTGCCTTCATTTCAACTGTTTATGGTCTTGAATCCCATTTTGGACATGGAAGTTTGTAGTGGTTCAAAATACACTTTAAACAGTTGGTCCCAGTCTGATATCTCTTGTGTCCAAAAGATGGCTATTCAGCAACAAACAACACAAAAATTAACTAAGAAAAGACAATTTTGCCAAAAGATTGTTATTGACAAAATTATTCTTGAACTGAAATTTTTAGTCATTTAAATTCATGTTAATTACTTGTTAAGTTTACTTTGATTTTTTAGTTAAATTAACTGTGATGTTTACTATAATTCATCTAAATATTTTCTTCTGTGACATACATTTTTTTTATTAGCTTGTGTTATATTTTTTATTTCATATTAAATTTGGTACATGTTTTTCAGACACTTTTTAATTCCAGTTTGTTTTTTCTAAAATATTTATAAAATATCATTTGTTGGTAATTTTAATTAAATATAACTTGAATTAAATAAACAAGAGGTATCTAATTGATTTAAATCAAATGTATAAATTAAAAATTAAACCAAATTGAGAAAATTAGCTTTAGTTGAACATTATATGTTAGTTACAAAATTTAAAACTAATATTTTAATTTTATCATACATATTTATTATTTTAAATCTTTAGTAAACAAATTTTGCTATAATTCTTATCATTAGTGACTTGAGTGACATTTTTAAATATTATGAAAAATTTAATATTGAAAATTTAGAATAAATATTTAAATAAAAATTTACTATTTACTGATTATATTTACTAACTGATGATTAAACTAAAATTTTACAGTGTGAAAAAATTACACTGTCAGAATTTAAAACCATATAAAAAATTTTTACATTTTGTGAAAAAAAACATTTTTTAGTTTAAAATTTTTACATAATAAACTTACTTTATTTTAAATGTCTTATCAAATGCATTTATTGTAATAACTGTAGTAGTATCTTACTGGGATTTCAAGATATCTTCTAATTATCTTACAGATCTTAAATTTAAATCCTTTGATGTTTATCTAGTTCACTAACACTTTATTTTCTAAATAATTTTAAAAAACAATGCATTCTTTAGCTTCTTTTGTTCTGATTTATTTTAATAAACTTTTTTAAGCTTGTCAAAAAATTATTTAAAAGATACTCTTTTAAAGTCAAGTAGATTTGCCATGAAATTTAAAAAAATATTACATGCTATAAATCGAGCTTTAAAGATTAAGTCAAGCTCAGTCAAATATTAAACATAGATAAAAAAAAATAATAAAAAAAAAAAAGAGTTTATTAACGACTAATTTAGGTTATATACTTTTTTGCTTCTTCATTTACAGCAGTTATGGATTAAAAAAATAGCTTATAAATGTTTTGCTCTATAACTATTTTCATTACTGAAATAAAAATAATTTTTTTGAAGAAATATAAATTTGTGCATGTTTTACATGTCTTTCACTCTTGTGGATACAACAGTTCGTATGTTCAAGTCCCACTTGGGTTTTGGATGTTAGTAGTAATTTGGAATCTATGTTGAACTGTAGTTCTTGATCGATATAATCATTTCTCATGTGCAAAAAATGGCTCCACACATTGAGGAACAAACAAATCAAGTCAACTTCTGATACTTTTACTGTAAAAAAGTTTGAATCGCATACTTCATAGAACATGTATCTTGTATTTTTATAATTCTTTATATAGTTTTCATTAATTCTGCTATTGTATTCTCATTTATATGAAACGATGCAATGTGATAAAGTAATATCCCTTAGTATAATTACCCTTAGATAAAGTAATATCCCTTAGCTGTAAAATCTTATTTGACAGCCTTTTCAATCTATACGTCATGTATGTTATTTACAATGCTAACTGTAAACTCTTATATGCGATTCAACAAATTATTTTACTGTGAAATGCATCAAGACTTCGTCCAAAATTCTGTTTACTGTAATTTAGAAATTATTTCTTATTTGCATTGTGTCACATAAATAGATAAAACTTCACCTTTTGAATTCTATTTAGTATCAACTTAAAATTACCCAACGAATAATCTTATAGCATAATTTGTACTACTCAATCATTCGAAGAAAGAAAAGTTTAAATTTTTTAAGTTCAGTCCTTTAGATCTATAAATCATTCGTTTGATTCTTTTTTCACGAACTCTGAATAACTTTTCGAAAGGTAAGTGTCCTGATTATTCAAACAGTGACAGTTTCACTTCTTAAGTAGTTTCTGAATGTTTTCCTTAAAGTTTTACCACAATTGTCTTAAAATTATTTATAAAATTCTATGCATTCGATTTTAATAAGTTTTCACCTTAGTATAAGTTTTTGCTTTGTTTATTGTCTAATTCTAGTTTAAAAAAAATCTTTTATAATATATATTTTACATTTTGGAAAAGAGTTAAAAAAAAATTTCTAATGATATTAATCTTGTTTTGAAACTTTAAATGGTCCTAGAAGACATCTTGTAAATAAATTGATTGTTTTTACCGGAAAATATATATATGTATATAAAAAATTAAGAATCTACCCTTCTATTGATTTTTATTTAGGATTTCAAATATTGCACTAGTTGCCGAAATAGTAGTCCTAGTTATTATAAGATTTTGCTTCTCAGAAAATTATTTCTTAATTATTTTAAAAAACTTGCTTTCAATTTTTGTCCAAAAAACATTTTCTGCGAGAAATGTTTGAATAATTTTAAATATTTTGGATTTTTTCTGCAAAAGCACGAAATTATTTATGAAAACGGCGCTGTATGTGTGATGCTATGTTTTTACTGGATGTATTATTTATCACACAGTTTTGAAAAATTAAACACACTTAATTTTTCAGAACTTTTGATGTGTTATGCTAATTACTAAATCTTTTGTGTTCTCATATAATCGTATATTTCAGAGAATAAAAGTGTTTATTTATGATCACAGATGACACTTGAACAGGGAAGAAACTAATACATTGTCCAGAAATGAAATATCTTCATAATGTTAGATTCGTCCCTAGAACTATTATTCGGAAGTTTCGTTATCTGCTGTGGTTGCGAAATTGCACCCCAAAACTCATCAAGACCCCTTGTGATCCGAAGACCTTTCTGTGATCGGAAATAAAGACCCAATCAAGCGACGGAAACTCATCCGACCGTGATGACTGAAGTAGTTATAAATCACTTATGACATCAGCCTGTGTTTTCCTTTGTCTTCTTACCCCCACTGTTATCCTTGGAGAAGATTTCTTTTGCGGCATTTCGAAGATGGAGTTGCTCATCTTTATTATAGATTTCTTTCGAGTTCTTTTGGTAGTTTTCATTTGGAAGTTTCATGCGGTTTGATCAAAAAAGATTAAAATTCTTTCCTTAAATGAAATATTTTTTAAAAAATAAAATTGTATTTTTTAAGTATATTTAATTTGGATTTTTTCTATTTTTAAAAAGGTTTTCCTAAATTGGTGAGAGAGATTTAAATGAAAGAATAATTATTCCTTATTCAAAGATAGAAGATTGCTAAAAATAACAAGATTTAATCAAGTCACTATTAGAAACCCATATTGTCCGGTGTTGGAAATTAATTAAATCCTCCATATTAATAAATACTTTAATACTTATAAAGTTGTGCTAAGATAAAAAAAAATACACAGTTTTTATCTGTATAAAAAAAGTTAGTTTTTATAAATTTATATTTATAATTGCAATTTTAATTTTTGAACTTTAATCTGCCGTGAGGATTTTCTGTAGTAATATTTAGCACTCTGGTCAGCAATTCAACGGGTCATTGGTTTTATTTCCAATTTGTGCATAGATTTTTGCAATTATTCAGAATTTGTTTTGAAGTATTATTTCAGAATTTGTTTTGAAGAATTTATATATGGAGACCTTTATAGGTCACCATATACAAAAAGTAATCGTAGAACGATAAACAAAGCTAACAGCAGTGTATTACAACTGAGTTATTATGCAATTTTTAGGTTTGGTTGCTCTTTTATTAATACTGTTAAAAATCAGAATTTTGTTGCTGCGAATATTTTCTCTTTGAGGTAAATCAGAATTAAAGAGCGAAACCGTTGAGGAAATCCATTATCGATATCTTTATGTTTGTATATGATAAATTTAACTGCTAATTCGTTTTAGCCTTCATTTTATGTAGTATTGTTAAATTTCTCACGTGATTTTGTGTTTAAGGAGAACGTTAACGTGTATGGAGCACATTTTTCAATTTAATTTAAATTCTACAATTTTTGCCATTTTAAGAATTAATACTTTTTATTCTGAACAAACGCAAAGCTCTAAGAAAAATCAACAAAATTATATTTTAGCTACAAATCTTTTTTTCATTTTTGTAAATACGATTATATGATCGAGCAATAAACGATGATATATGTGTCACTATAATATTCTGACTTCATGGATTTCATTGCTGCTCGCATGTTTAGTGTAAAATAGATTTTAATGTGATAAAAATAACGAGATTAATATTACTAATCAAATGAGATCGTCTATAAGCTTATTCTGTTTAAATTTACATCGATAAGAATATTAAATAATCCCTATAGAATATTTTTGTGCTTACGCATGCAATTTCTTTAAGATTTTGAAATGTAATTATAATTTTTTAAAAGTCAATAATTTGTTTGGAATTAGGAATAATCCATTAAAATCTTCGAATTCTCAAATACCGTAAATTCTTAAAAAATAAATATATGAGATCATTTAATTTATTTCGCATTTTTTTTAAGTGTTTCAACAAAAATAATTTTAAAAATATTCCTATATAATTTTTTTACATACTTTAAAATTTGTAATTTGTGTGATATTAAAAAATTTTTAAGTCAGTCTTTATTCAACAGCCGCAAAAAATTACCGTTATGTAATTCTACTAACATCTTTGAGAAAATTCCCAAGTGTAATGCTTCTATACAAATTTGCTGAAACTTTTCCTGTAATGTTTATCAATATTCGTTTAAAAATTCTTGAAATCAATACTTGAGCTGCTCAGATTGTTTTGGTAAAATGAAATCAAAATTCTGAGATTGTTGTGTTTTAAGCAAAATAATTAAGATTTACATGACGCGTAATTTTATTTGTATTTTATTGTAAATTTCTATTTTTTCTGCAATTATAAATTTCAAGAAATGGGGTTTCCCCCTAACTTGTAAGGCTTCTGCTTTAATAGCAGAAGCCTTACAAGTATACTACTTTACCTTACTTTAATAGCAGAAAATGTTTTTTGTTAACCAGCTAATTGGAAAACATTTAATACTGAAAAAAGATAAATGTTCTAAAACCTGTTATGGTAACTATGGGGGAAAATAGAATGTACCAACATAACTTGTAACTTTCTAATTTTTTTTAAATTTATAAAATTATGTTTTATCAGAAGTGAGCACCTATTAAATCAAGAACAATTGATATACCTAATTCTTAAATTGAAATTCAGAAATGGCACTATTAATTTAAAGATTGCTTTATCTAGAATTAAGAAGCCATTTATTTATCTATTAAAAATGTAGTAGACAGTAAAAAATTCAATAGATTTTAGTTTTGTAAACAACAGTAATTTTTACAGGAAGAACTAAATTTCTGCATTTGGCAAAAAAAAAGAGAAAAAGATTAAAAGCCTTTAAAACTATTTTGTATGCAATTATGCTTTAAAAACTTTTTGACTTCTATTGTAATTCCTGTTAATTTTTTATCTGTTCAAATTTTTCAAAACTTTTCTGAAATAAAATCTTTTTCACTCATTAAGATAAAGTTTATTATAATTGAAGTTCTATTTCTTGTCATAGTACAAAAAATATAACTTCAATGATTTGCCAGATAAGTCGTTAGCACGCTGGCTTTCAGTTCAAAGGTTTGACTTCTACTTCATGGGTGGTTATTTGTAGGGGTTAGAAATCCATTTAAATTATTTGATCTCCAAACAAGCCAAGCTAAACTCATGTTTACCTTCGAAAAAATATTTCTTCAAAAATTATCCTCATCATAAGATAAACTTCAAATATATTATCAAAAGTGAAATATATCTGGGAACAAAATTGAATTTCTTGGTTTCAGTTCAACTTGAAGATTAGTGTATACTTTGAAGCTTGGTTAAATCGAAAATTTTTCTAGTAATAAGATTTGATAACATCGCCTGTGGCATGTAGTACACTTTTTAATAATAAAGATTTTGATTTAACTGGTAAGCATCGTTTATTAATATCTTGATTCCAGCGAAAGGAAATTTTAAATATCTGCTAGTAACTTTATTGGATTATGCTGATAAAGCATAGTTTGAGTATCAGTTGTTCTATAATATTTAGCAGTATATATGTGGTTATTTTAGAAACATCTTAGATTTATAATGAATTCTTTATTAATGTGTAAGAACACTTTTAATATGTAAAACAGTTTAGATTCGCTTAGGCATTGATTCATTTAAGTACTGAGTAGTGTTTATATTAATTCTCATGGTGATATTATGAAAGTTCTGGGAGAGACGCATGGGGATAATTCGATTCCATATTGAAATCTCTAAAATAGATAATAACGGTTCACTTATATTGAGTAACTGAGCTGCGGTACTCTTTTAATTTCATTCTCGTGTTCATCAAATGTGATTGAATAAGTCCTCTGCTTTGATCGGTGCATTATCATCCTGAAAAATTACATCTCCAGCTGAAAACAATTTAAATCGTAGAATGACCTTTTTTTTTCATTTATTTATTCTTCCTTTCAAAGTTACAAATATTCTAAAAGAAAATCACGACACACAGCTACCCATATCATGACAAATACGCCCCGCCTGATAATTGGAAGGAGACAATCACGATCGTACTAGGTGTCCTTCAAATGTTTATTTGTTCTGTTGTAGGAAAAAGTGTAAAAGGTTATTCGTAGATCATATTGCTTTTTACCTCTTATTATCCACCAGGTTTTGTGACGACGACATTTAACATTAACATCTGTGACAAATGGCTTAGGAATTACTGCTCCATTATAAAGTTTTATTTATGTAGATGCTTTCTTACAATAATCATTGACTTAGGTGAATCCAGATGCTGATGCCGCTCTGCGGCCTTTTGCTTCAGTTTGCATTTTAGACATTGCAATCCCTTTCAATACTCGTCGGTCTTTCGTTGCTTCTGTTTCTGTCTACTATTTTACTTTGTCGAGCTTGACTTGCCTCGTTGTGGTGTACTTCTAGAAACGCCTAAAAGTTGAGGTGTTTCGGTCACACTTGCTCCAACTAGATGGACACCTACAAATTCGCTTCTTTGAAAATTAGAAAGTCCGGCATTTTACGCTTTTGAAAAAATATCTAAGACTTACAGAACATTAAAGCTGCCGTATACTACCAGAATATATACATTTCTCTATTTATTAAAAAGACTGGTAACTTACATTTTTATACTTACGATGTGTATCCAAAAATGTTACTTGTTACCTGTATATTTCTTATTCCTCACTTACTCTCAAGGACATAAGAATTTTCTAAAACGTTTTAGGTGAATTGAATTTGTATCTCATTTTATACTTTTGATTTAACTTTTATACTTTTGATAAGATAAACACTTCTAACCTTTTAAAGCATTTGTAAGTTACTGATTTGATAATTATAAAAATAATATTTATGCTGATTTTAATTTTGAATGCTTTAAATGTGTAATGAAATTTTAAACATTACTGTTGTTGCTCCAAATTTCCTTCAATAGTTTTTCAACAGAATTTCAATAAAAAAAATTCTGTGAACAGATTTGAATTTTATTTTTTAGTAGGAGAATTTTTTTATTTTATTTTTTTAATAAAAAAACATAGTTATTAATAAAAGAGAAGCCTTTTTAGTTGTAGGGAATACATTTCACATCTCTGTTGACGATTTATTCAAAATATAAAAAAAAAGTAACTTATTTTGAAACACCGATATTAAAACTTGTTATGCGCTATCTAATTTTAACAAAATTGATTTTCTTTCTGTTGTCTCAAGGACATAAGAATTTTCTAAAACGTTTTAGGTGAATTGAATTTGTATCTCATTTTATACTTTTGATTTTAATTTTATTTCTATAATTCTATTCCTTAATGTTTGTATATTTATAACATAACAATGTACTAAATGAAAATTTATTTTTTATCCAGAATTTATTAATAAGATTAAACTTCAGAAATCTTAAGTTACAAATTTAGGATATTCAAAAGACCTGTTTAATTTTAAATATTTTAGAAAATCAAACATTCTAAACGCTTTCAAAATTTGTAAACTGAAAAATAGTTATTTTTCAGTTAATATAATCGAAATCCGAAACTGTCAGGAGAAAAGCCTTCTAGATTTGTATTTAGATTCTTCTGCCTGCTTCTGCTGATGTGAAAGAACCTTTTAGAAACTTAGAGTCGTTTGTGTGTTCACTCGAAGATCTGAAGATAGCTCTTTGAATTAGCTATCCTTGGGGCTCTAAAGCTATAAGCTTAACAAACTGCCAGTTTCAGTTGACTATTATTGATTCCTTTACTTATGATTTAATGATTAATTAGTAATGGTTTTGTTTGACCTTAAATTTTTTACTGTTATCTGAAAATCGAAAATTATTGTAGTATATTTGAATTTTCAATTAAACTACAATAATTTGACAAATAGGTATTAAAAATTATCATCTTATACTGTTTTTGCTTAAATTTTTGAAATATTAATTCATCAAAAGTTTTTTTAGTCAGAAAATAATTTTTTATGAAAGCTTTTTCAACAGTACTAATCTTGGTTACTTGGACTTTATTATAATTAAAACTTTTAATGATTAAGAAATTTTTGAAAGTGCTTTTTATAATCATGTTACCACGTTTTTAATCGACATAATTTAAATTGTTTTACTTAAAAAAATAACTTATTAATAATTTCGCTGAAGGCAGTGACAATTATTTATTTTAGACTTCTGATATTTGCAATTTTCATTATAAGTCGCGTCCGCAAATAGGACATTTAAGAAAGCAATTTAAGTAGCTTTGGAAAATACTAAATAAAAAACCATTTTTACGTGAAATGTAAACAATTAAAATATAATAAAAATTTTATCTTTCATTCTCACACTTCTGATATAGATGACGTGTATTAGTGATAAATAAAAACAGAAATAAATTTGTCAAAATATAACGGAAGGTGTTGTGAAGAGATGTATTGTACTTACAGTATACCTCTTGCACAATTCATCAGGGTTTTCGATAATTACCACAGTGGGCTTATCTTTGCTAACTAACTTCATAAAAGTTATTATTTTGGACATATAATATCGCTGTCGTTGAAGTATATAACTGTTAAAAGTGATTAAATTCCATAATTTATTTTTAGTCTTGGATTATTATATATATATATATATATATATATATATATATATATATATATATAT
>JAPDSC010020518.1:0-11208 GCA_026290005.1 Latrodectus geometricus | reverse complement strand
CAAGAATTAAACCCACAACCTAATGATTGTGAGAATGAGAATTTAACCACAAGACAACTGTGTCTGATTGAAAAGCTTTGTTTCTTGGAATAATCAAAGCTATTTCAAAAACTATTCAGTCTCTAAATAAATACTTTTTATCTATTTTCAACACAGTATGTCAGACAACCCGCAAAAAAGGGTACTGTTAATTTGCACGGAACTGTCACTAACTGTCACTGGAAAGACACTAACTTCTTCAATGCTTATATTGTTCTGTTTTCAGTAAAATCAAAAGTTTTAGTATTTCGTATGCGTTTCAGACAATAATTTTGGATATAATTAAATTAACTCACAAACTTAAGAAGTCAATACTTTATCCTATTTCTCAAAAAAAAATATATATATTTTCGACATTAACATATGAAATTCAGACTATATATTTTATACAACAATACAATTTAATCCCTTTCTTTAATTGTATGTGAAAAACTCATAAGACCTATGCATTTCAATGCATAGTTTTCATTTATGAAGTATTTAATTATTACAAAATGATTAATTTTGAAATTAAATACTTAGGATATGAATAAATTTGCTACTGAATTGTTGTATTTCTAATGGAAAAGGAATTGTAAAATTAATTTATAATTTAATGCTCCTGTTTTGAAAAATACTTAGGCTAATAAACTGCGGACAACTTTTATAAATGAAATTTTTGTACTTATAATTTCTTTTACTGAATTAACTTTCAACTTTTTTGAATTGAAAATCTAAGAAAATGAAAGAAAGAATAATCACACTCACACATTTTTAAATTCATCATTTACAAAAAAGATTTTGCAATTAAAGTTCCAGTTCATTAGGCATTTGCTAAAATATTTTTTACATTCTTAAATATAATAAACAAATTTCTTTAAAAATTTAGGAATGAATTTCAAAAGTATGTGAAATAAATCGATTTCCAGTCAGGGAAAATATACTTTAAATAGGTGTATAAAGCATTTCAGTAAGAGTGCCAAATTTTAAGCTGATGTATTGAAACTATAGACATAAATATTACAAATAGTGAGTCCTAAAATTAAATCACTGAAAAATATTTTTTGAAGGAACAAACCATTCCTTCAAAAGCTATATTTCCTGAGATATAAGATCGAAAAGCGAAAAAATTATAAACACTAATATTTCCAACAAAATGTTTTAATTTTGTCTTTTAAAAATACGAAGTAAATATTAGTATTTTTAGATGCATTTCCCTATGGAAATAATTTTATAGATTCATGTTAGACACAATATTATAAACTGAAATATTATTATTAAACTTGTTCATCAAAAAGATAAATGTATAAAAATTAAATTATAAATAATAAAAACATTGAGGCGCCGGTAATATTCTTTATTGAAAACTAAATTCAAAATAGAATATTATCAAAAACCATATTCATATCAACTGCTGTTGCTCAAAACATCCGGAAATTTTGACATTGACATCTTTTTAATTATTTAAATGCCATACAGATTATTTAAATTAATAAAAATATTTGCGATTATTAATAAATGATAAAGAAATAATCATGATTTGATAAATAGCAATGCATAAAATAAAAAATAAAACTTTAATAGTTGTCCTACTATTTCTCAAACAAAAATATCGCCTAACTTCGTCAATGTAATTTGGCAAAAGCACAAGTACTTATCTTTATTTGTTGTGCAACACCCTCGGAGGAATTTGACTCTAGTAATACAACAGAAGAATAAAGAGAAAGTATCTTTGGTGAAAATCGATAAAGAACAAATGAACACATCTTCCAAGAACCAAAAATGTGCTCTTTAATATGTCCTCAGGATATTCCTCAGAATCTCTTTGTTACTGAAGTAATATTAGATGTTCCTAAACTACAGCAGCATAAGGAATGGGTGGTAGAGATGAAAACTGACTACGTATAATACAATGAAAATAGTGAAAATAAAAACTGACATTAATTTTCAATTTTTGGCCAGGAATGGATTTGATTAAATGTATGGTTAATATTATAAATAAGAATTTTTGTTTCAATAATTTTGATATTTATTTACTTGATTTTAATATTAAGAAAGATCAATTTATGTAGATTAATAAAATTTTCTAATTTTATAGTATACAACATTGTTTATACTATGATATTAACATGATTGTTTGGTTACATAATACTTTATGAAGTTTGAATTCTTGTAATATAAATGAAGGTAATTTTATATTTAAATACAATTTTTAAATTGTAAGTAATCAACATATTTCCTATACACATTACTACTGTTTGAAATCTCTCAGGCGGAAGTAAATATTTAAAAAAATTGAAATACTAATGTATATTTTAGACAAACAAATCATAAAAATTCATGTAAATATATAGAAAAAGAGATTGATATATCAAATTACTACAGAATTATTTTTAGTACGAAAAATAAATATTTACATAAAATTAAGTCAACTGAAATTTTATTATTTTTAAATTATTCACATAGTCACACACCTATTATGTTTAATTATACAGTTGCACTAATATTTTACATTAGAGTAAATATAAGGAAATGCAAGAGTAGGAATAAGTGTATTTTGTGTTTTATTATTCAATCATTCTTAGCTTGATATTGCTTTGAGTATTTTACAGTTGTATTGTATATTGTAGTGACTAATCCTGACACAATATTAATAAGTAAATGCCCATGAAGAGAAAATTGATCTGTTATTTGAAAATAAAATTAGATTAACGTGTTTTAAATTAGTTAATAAATGTGATTATAAATTAATGTATTTTTTTAAATTTTATTTATTCATATTAATCCCATTAAAAGCAATGTTAGTAAAAATTCCTTGAGTACTTTATTTGATTTTTTAAATTAAATATAAGAAAGTAAAGGGCTTCTTTTATCAAGCGTTTACATTTTTTATTAAATAAACTTAAATTCGTTTCAAAATTTAAAAGTTAAGCCTTACTGTACTCAGTTCTCGTTAATATAATTAAATAATTATACAAAATTTTTAAAACATTATATATAAAGCCAAATATAAAATTTTAATTTGTTGTTAATGATAAATTTAAAAATTAAAATTTGATTTCTAAAAAATAAAGGAGAATTAATTTATATCACTGTGTTCCTTATACAAAATTTTATATCATTTATATAACAATTAAAGTAAGTTTGATTAGGTGAAAATTTCCCAATTATTTAATGCTTGAAAAAATTGCATTTAATTAATTGATCTTCTTAATTGTATTAATCTGCTTAGTTAAAGATTTAATTACAACATTTTCTGTAAATTTTAGTGATAAAACAACTTCGAATGCATTCTGAAAACAAATATCTACGTAGCTATAATTTAGTAACAGACACAATGAAATCTTTGTTTCCTAGTATACGTGCTTTAATTTTGCATCTATTTTAAATCAAACCAATTGAAATAAATTAGTTTTATATATATTAACGATTACTCTAAAGATTAAGATCATCAACATGAATTACCTAATTTATCGTGATATCATGAAAATAAAAGCTTTTCCATGAAGATCAAATAAGTTTATTCAATTCGAATCCATTTACCAAACAAATCATCATGGATGTAAAATATACTTATAAATAATTGTAATTTGATTTAACTGGATGTAACTTATTAATTTCTGATAATAATCGAAGTAAAGTTCTTGAAATTAAATTAGTATATGTCTATTTTCCTTAAAACTAACTTAAATATTCAAATGTTTCAAAGATTTGAGAAATTTTTTAAAAAATTTAGTAGGAAATAAATTACTGTTTTATTAAATGATTAATTAATGATTTATTAAATGTTTTATAAATTCTAATAGAATCGAATACAATAGAAAAACTATGATAGTCATTCAACATAAGCAATTAATTCTCAGAACTACTCAAACAGTAGAGTTGCAGTCTTAGTTACTGGATAACGTAATATGCTCAATAGACTTTTCTGTAATCAAATTTATAACATATTAACTTATGGTGCACTTTTATTTGCTAAAAATATAATTTTGTTTTATTCATTGTATTTTCAAAGATAATGGAGTTTTCAACAAACATAAGTAGTAATAGTAAATAGATATTTTTTCAAAAATGTATTTTCTCTGAAATTTTTTAGATATCAAATACGTATGTAAAAATTAATCAATACTTAAAATATTGTTAAAATTGTTCATTTTAATTATATTACTGATGATTTGAACGTCTTTCATTGCATTTTGATATTCATATCAATTCATGTTTTTTTTTAGAAAAGTAAATTTTGCTATTATATTTGAAATAAAAATATATTAATAAAAATTATTGAAATTTAAAAACCAGAAAAATATGCTCATTATATAAAGCTCTATTATATATTTTTTATTTTCACGTTGTAATGTATAGTTTAATCTTAAACAGAATGTTATAAGAGTAAATCAAAGATAATAAAATATTTCAATTTAACTGTTTAAATGATCTGAAATCCAGATATAATAGTGATTGCATTACAAAAGTGATATTTTTTTAAATGTATAAATACAAGTTTAAAATTTAAATTTAATTACCTTATTTCCCATAAAATCTAACGTATTTATGTGTAAATAAAAAGCAGATATTCTAATCAAGTGGTATTTCTGCTTTACTCAAATTTGAATTACGCCAGATGTATTTAATTCCTTTTTTTCAATAAAATGTTCATAATTAAAAGTAATATCATTCCATTCCTTGCCTTGTATATACTGCAATTTAAAAATACTCTCATTTCTTATATGACACTTTGCTTTGCAATTTATATAGTAGCATAACTTCAGTATTTCTTCTAATACAAATTGTATTATTTTGCAAAAGTCATTACTAAGTACATTTATTAATATTATTTGATTAAAAACTAATGTTAACAAAATTACTCAAATATATTTTTTCACATTTTATCTTGATAATGATTGCTTGTTAATTTATTTACAGTGAAATTAAAATTTGATATAAAAACAAGTTTTGTTTCACATACAGATTTTTTTAGTAATATTACTTTAAACAAAAGTGAACTAAATCTTAATTTGATATTTAAAATATTTATTATTAAAATATTATTTAAACACAATATTTTGAGATTTATTAATTGTACTTCCAAAATTGGTTTATACTAATGAAACCTATTTAAAGGAATATTATATCTATACAATTGATATTTTACTATTATTATTTGGAATTCAAAGTAGAACAAGTAATCATTGCATAGATAATTCTATCTGTGGTGAGTACTAATTTTTTTTAGAAAATTTATCAGTATAAGAAACCAACATAAATGATTTTTAGTTTTTCCAACTTCCAGAAATATTTCTCTACTTCTATATATTTAGTCCAGATCTAGTCTTGGATTATTGAAAAAACTTTCAGGAAAGATCTAGTCACATATGAAAGAACAGAGAAGCCACAGTAGAAAATGGCTAGGAAGCAAAAGAAAAATAAGTAATCATGCCTCCAAAGAATCAGAAGGGGAGTTTTTTTCTGCTTTGAAACCTTTCCTGACACTAAACCAACATTAGATTTTCTTTTCTTATGCCTTGGGCAAGCAATGAATGAAACTGCAAGGATAAATATTGATGGTCGGTAATAGGCAAAGGAATCTTCAAAATAATGATTGTTTGCAATTTTTATGAGGAATATTTTCTGTTGTCAACTTTACGTGAGGTCTATAGATATTTCCCCAAAAAACATTTCTAACTCTAAATGTGATTTTACGTTGAAGATATAAAAAAGTAGAAAAACGTGCCTACGCAGGGAATTGTTTATAATAAATTTTAGAATACTAGCTCTTCTGGTTAGTTTATATTTGTTTATAAAAGTATGTTATATTTACTTGTATAGTTTGAAATATTCTTGGTTTATAAGTTGATAGATTATTTTCTATAATACAAAATAATGACATTTTACAGTAATGTTATATAAAAACCAACATATTTTTGCAATATACGGAAAATGGGCAAAAACGAACAATAGATATACAAAGTGCCTAATGAATAATTATCCCTCCTGTTACCTTATATCACTGATAGATACGGTCCTCAGATAGCTGGTGTATTATAAAAATAATATTGTACACCTTACTGTACGAAACTACTTGTAACGCTTATAAACGATAAAATTCGTAAGTTCCTTTTCTGTATGGAGAACTAAATTAATTGCGGAAATAAAATCAGTAGCAAAGTTGTAAAACAGAAAGGATGTAATGTTAAAAGAAATTTCATTAAGAAATATGTGAGAAAATAACCCGAAAAAAAGTATGGTTCATGAACGAGTTCCAACACTTACTACATAAAGAGTTAGAATGAAGATGCTTTCGCCTTCAGCAATTAATGATCTCATGAAAAAGGATTGAGAATCAATGATCAATTTGTTTATTGATAGTTGTTCTGTTCTAGGAATTCCATTGAGTTCCAGTGTTGGAATTCGTGGATAAATCTCTGTGTTGTACACTTTCTTTTCTTCTATCTTTGATCCCAAGTATCGTTTAGCAATAATCTAAACTTAGTCTACAGTTTTGCAATTAATTTCCTTCTGGTTTAGATTTAGAAAAATAGAATCTAAACTTTACCAGTAGAAACTCCACCGTTTCGTCTTATGACGCATGTCAATTTTTCGATATCTAGACATTTTTCGAGACCATAACTGTAAGTATTCGAAAGTTTAGAAATAAAATAAAACTTTTAGTAGACATTCTATATAATCTGAATAATCAAAATATTTATTCTTTATTCATTAAATATTTCATACAAAATGTTTCAGTTAAATTACTTTATAATTATATCGATAATATAATTAAACATACTATGGGATATTTTTTCTAGAAAATTATTTAAAAATGGGAAGGTTCCTAAGTAATTATGCTGCAATTTTTTAAAAGTTTTCGGCAATTAAATCTATAAGTAATGCAACTGACAATTTATTTCTAAACATGTTTACAACAAATAAAAATTACTAAAATCAATATGAAATAATTTCAAAATTTTAAATAAATAATAAATCTATAAAAAATTATAACATACACATGAGAAAAAATTGTTTTTTCTTAGTCATGGAAAAATATTTGTGTGTGGTATAAAGGAACCGATTTTTATTATCATGTATAAAATTCTTCATGTAATATATCGGTGTTTCATATTGTTTATTGAAAAATTAATCAATAATAAAATTAAGAATTTAATTTTTTTGTATTTGCAAAACATTTTACTTTTTATACAATTATGAAATAGCATGGATAATTTTTAAAAATTAACTACAAAAAATTAACATTTATTTTATGATTTATATGCAAAGATTGTGTTTATTTTTATTATATAAAAATCAAACGAATGAACAAATTCTTATATAAAATTATTTATTTTTTGAATAATAGTGTTTTTTAAACTATTTCTTTTACAAAAGTTAATTATTTTTTATCAAACAAAATCAAATTTTCCCTAGAAATTGCAGTGGCTTAACATGTTAACTAATGTTCTGAAATTAATAGCTTTGTAAAGATAAAAAGTAAATCCAATCCAAATTGAATATAGATGAGAGCGTTACATCTGATTTTAAGTAATGACTATAGAAAGGGATAAACAGATAAGTTTTGAAAAGTGTTGAAATGTTTCATCTATCTTTAAGTGCATCAATGGAACAAGCCTTTTGTGGCAAATTAATTGAGATTAATGATCCTCACTAAAGGTGGATGGGGAAACTTAATTAAGCGATCAGATATCAAAACTTTCAGTAAGATGGTTATCTTATTAATATAATAGTATTTAAATTTTAAACCGTTGAATAAAATTTAATTAAACCTGTGGTAAATATGTAAAATGTCCATTCGGAAGAACAACAAAATATCTGCATTTTATTGCGGTGTTTATTAATATAAAACTAATAAAAACCTCAATAAAATGCAGACATTATCTTATACTAAATCTGATGACATGTAATAGTGAAATACAGAAGACATTTCTTTCTTTTTTGCTAACTTAGCTAAATTAGAGTACATTAATTTAGTTAAATTAGCAAAATAAATGTCTTCTTACATAAAAGTTAAAATCGAAGACAATTTCGGATAGGTTTTAGCAATCATTGCAATTTTTTTTAAATCCATGATTATTTCTCCTAATTTTATGGATAAACATATATATTAATATCTAATAAAATCTGTATATTCACAGCCTTTGAGAAAGAGAGAAAATGCTATCCCAATATGTAAGGTTTTATTAAAGAGAAATTTCAAGTGTTTCAATATATATACAATGCATATCTCATATAGAGATATTAAACTATTTAACGTAAAATGTGTTTTACTGTGCATTAATAACGTAAAAACCTTAATCATTATATAAAATACTCTGATTTATGTAAAAATTATTAATCAAATCAACGTCTCAAGAATCAAAGTATTAAGATTCAGTACTAAAGTTAATATGATAATTAATAAACACTAAATAAAATGTAATACTTTTTAAAGTTTAGAGGATATTTCATAAATATTTTTGATAGTTAAATTTACATTGAAATAATTTTAAATATCTTATCCTTGCTATTTATCAAAATAATAGTCTTGACATTCAAATTGAATAAAAGCAACTTTGATATTTAATCCTTAAAATATCCTTTAAAATCATTAATTATGATAATTAACTAAATGTTAATTATGCAATGAATAATTCTCAATACATAATTTGTACCGAAATAACTATTCAGATCATATAATAAAATAATAAACCAATATAAAGAAATGTGTGTTATGATTTCATATATTATTTAATATTGTTATTTTATTAAAAATGTATATATTTAATTTAGTAAAATAATTTTATTCCCTAACATCAGCAGTTTGAGTGCTTAAACAGATTTATGTAAATACCAATGTACATAAACGTGTGTATGATAATGTGCCCAATATTCATAACAGAATCGAATTGCGAAATATTTAGTAATGAATATTTTACAACTAAAGAGTGTCAACACTTTATTTCTTTATCTATACATTCCTAATAAAAAATATTAAAATATCTCTTTGAAAAACTATCCTCTAAAATTAAGTGATTCAGCATATCAATAAAATTTCAGAAGCTCATTTTTTTAATCTCATAAATAGACCAGAAGGAGAGATACAATATTTTGCAAATAATTAAAATGATATTGAATAATAAAATGCTTCATAATTCACTCTCAGATTTTTTTGTAGATTGCTTTTGATTTTAGTCGCTTTAATAATCAGATGATAAGATAGTTGTTAGCTTTTCATAATATGGGTAATTATTAAGAATACATTATTTTAAGTTAAAGATATTGGTTTGCTTTGACTTCATACATAAGACAGCATAATAGTGGAAGGGCATTGTAATAAATTTGAATATTTATAGCAATCAGCTTTCGAGGATAATTTTACATAGATAATTAACCATGTGTATAAAAAGTACTCATACATCACAAGTGAGGAAATTTTAAAAGCCCCCAAGCACGTGTCTAGCAATTGTACACTGATAGGAATTTAATAAAAGAATTTCCACTCCGAATAGTAATGCTGTGGCTTAAAATGCATTGTTTGAAAGGAAGTCCATGTTAGTATTCTATCACAGATATTTCTAAACATCTTAGCTAGCAAAAAATAATTAAAGTCTATTTTATATATAAATAAACTAACTCAAATTTGAATAATATTCTATTTACATACTATTGAATGCAGTAAATAGATGAATATGTGTGGCCGATAACTTAACCGCAGAAGAAAATATTAAGATTGAGAAATCATTAAAATGCTAAATATTTTAAAGGATTGAATATTTTGAGATGTATTATAACTGTGTAAGAAATAAACGGTATTTTACGCTTTCTGGTAGAAACACTCCAAGTACAATCAAACAAAATCTTTATGTATGAAATTCTTCGTACAATAGATATTAAAATTGAAAGGAAAGAATTAAAAAATTACAGATTCTTGCTTATCTAAATTTACTTTTGGAATCTAGAGTATTTAATGTATAATATCAAAGACATGTTCCATTCAAATTAAAAACATTTTTTGCGAAATATCACAGACGAAATACGATAAAAAATATCTAAGTATAAATATAGCTAGTGTATACAAAAAAATATTTTTTTTAATGATCAAAAAATTAAGAAAATATGTTAAACAAAAATCAATATTAATATTTATGTTGAAATTAATTTTTGAGGAATATTATGCCACACGTTTTTAGAAGTCTAAGACTATGCTGAAAAGAATTGCTACAATCTTTTCAACACAAGAAAATACAAAGAGTATTTCCTTTTGATCATAATGATTAATAAATGAATATGTAAGCGATATTTTAATCAGTGAAAAAATATCATGTAAAATAAGATGAATAATGTTACGTTTACTTAAAGTATCACATTTGTATATGCACATTCAAATGATGAAAAGAAAAATCATTGACATTTACGGGAAGAAAAGTATTTTTGGCAAAGTTGTTTAAACTCCTGCAGTAACAATATCCTTCATAAAGTACTTTTAATAGATTATATTCTCTTAAAAATGTTATCGAGCACCATATAATTCATAAAGCTACTGCAGTAACAGTATCCTTCACAAAGTACTTATGACAGATGATATTCTCTTAAAAAATATTATCTAGCACCATATAATTCATAAAGCTACTGCAGTAACAGTATCCTTCATAAAGTAATTATAACAGATGATATTTTCTTAAAAAATGTTATCTAGCATCATATAATTTATAAAGCTAGGTAAATAAAAGATCGTATCCTTTACTATAATCTAGTATTTTAGAATCTTCCGTATTCACTTATTCTTCAGCAATTTTTAATTAAAGATATCTCTTAAGTTCCAACTGACTTACAGAAGCAAATATTTCAAAGCTCCTACAAATATAACTTAAGCCACTAATAAATTAGCAGAAATATAAACTAAACGGTTAAAACATTTGATAGAATTTTTATTAATTTATTTCAACTTTTTTCATTTGAAACCAGAAAAATTGATAAATTGAGCGAAAGAACTCAACGGAGTATTAGCGTACTTCAGCATGGTAATTATACAATTAGGCTTAAAACTACTAATTAGAATCTCGTTAGAATTCTATTGTAGATATGTTTAAAATGAATAATAACAAATATTTTGTATGTTATCCATCTCAAAGTGTTATTGATGTCTGAGGATCAAGTTTTTTATTATGAACAATAAATAAATTACAAATTTATGTAGTT
>JAPDSC010020510.1:0-43545 GCA_026290005.1 Latrodectus geometricus | reverse complement strand
ATAGTTCCAGATTGCCACAAATTCTGATTAATTGTTAACGACAAAAAAACAGGTTTATAGTTTCTAGTAGATAGTGCTGATGTGTCTCTAATCCAAGCAAATTTAAAAGTACAAAACCCTGTTGGAATACACTCCATGCAGTTAATGGTACAGAAATTTCAACTTTTGGATTAAAAACTTTTGAGCTAGAACTGCAATGTCCCTTCCAGTGGCCTTTTATTGTATTTAAGATAAGGAAAAAGGTATTATTGGTGCTGAATTTTTAAGTAGATTTCACCTTCTGATTAATATAACCACTTTAGATGTCATGTGATTTTTTCCCATTTTTTTATAGCATTATCAATAAATTACCATATTTTAATGTATAGGAATCAGCAGATTATGTGTTAAAACAGTTCTGAATTTTGTTGTGCATATTATATGCTGCCAGGGATTACCTGATAAACATTCTTCACCAGAAAAGTTTACAAGAAAGTTTTTAAAGAAATGCCATTTATTTTTCTTAAATAAATAATAGGTGGTGCCACAACATGGCTGAGTTATAAATCAGCTTTATCCAATTATGTTCAAAAATCAATTCGGTTCCTCAGAAAGATATTACAGTCGCAATTCGCTAATGTAATTTCTCATTTCATCTTGACATGAGTTGTTTCGTTCTGAAAATACTCGAATTCGTATATTGTTAAATGGAAGCAAAAACATTTAAGTTACACAACAGATTTTAAATTAAAAGTTATAAGGAAGGCAAATAAAAAAAATGGCGACAAACGTGTTAATATAAAGTGAAAAACAAAGTATGTGTGGCACAAAAGAAAATGTATTTAATGTGCAGTTCAAAAATAATCCATTTCTTTCATATAATTATTAATGAAACAAATGTATTTTATTTTTAAAATATGCCTGACTTTGTTTTAAAAGCTATTATAAGTAAAAATTCGATAAGTTTTACGATTAAGAATCTCCTTGGAATCTTAAGAATCTTTCTTTGGATCAGGAATCTTATTGGAATTATCTCTCTTGATTAATCTCTTGCTTTCATCTTAGTTTATCACACTTTACAATAAAGTGGATCCAAGCAGATCTTTTTTATAATAAATGTTTGTTTTTTTTTTTACAATTTATTATATATTTAATCATACTGTATATATTTTATTTTATGCCATTCCCTCATTATCATTAACAAACATTTTCAAACATTTTTATTTACCGAAAAAACTGATGTAGATCATACTCTGTTGCAGATTACATACTAGAAAATACAGTAAATTTAAGAATGAAATTGCAAAATGGTGTTTTAAAAAAAGTGATTTTTCATTTAAAAGCTCTTTATGATATAAATTAAGCAAAAACAGATGCTTAAATAAACTTGATCAAATAAATCATGAAAATAATGAGTAACACATAATACAATCATCCTATTCATGAGAGTTAGATTATTGCTCAACAAGTCAATTTTTGTATTAGAGGATTAATTTGACCAAAGCTTACAGTTTACAGAAGACTTCAAACCAATGAATAGTTTGATTATATACTTTAATATCATACAAAAAATATATTTGTTGGTGATATAATCATTTGCATTTAGTGTTTCACTCAAAAAAAATTTAACAAATTTTAAAAGTGTACTAACTTAATGAGCTTATAACTTTTTGATTTATAAAACTGTTACCTTTGTCTGTGTTGCTATATGAAATGCGCCTTTTTTAAAAGGAAGTAAAGTTCCTTTATCATTTCTTGTACCTTCAGGAAAAATCCATAGTTTTACCTAAAATAAAATATCTCCATATATTATGTAAATTTAAAAATATCAAATGTACAAGTGATTAATAAAAAGGTTAAATTTTGATAAATGACATCAGTAGAAATAAAAAAAAAAGTATGTGAAATGCATAGCAGTTTAGAGGTATGATAAATAGCAAATATAAATTTAAAAAATGCTATTTATTTACATTATTCTTAAATATTAATTTTAAATTCCTTGCTAATAAAGAATAATTAAGAAATTATTCATAAGAAAAAATTGTTAATAATTATCCATTAGTTTAGTTTTCATGTCATGCTTTGAATTCTTTACCAACACCTTACAAATTGAAAGATTAACATTTGCATTTCTAGATAGTAACTACTGTAACTTCAAGAAGAAGGGCCAAAATAGAATAAATACTACACTTGAAGAAAATGGCTTTAAAATTTTTTAATTGATCAAATATTATCGATAAGCAACTCACTTAGTGACATAGCATGGATTTCTGGCCCTTGGGCAAACAGTAAATTTTCTGCCCCTTTTGCAATTAAGTAAAAAATTTGCATTACTTTATGATTGTTTCAGTTGATTTCAAAGAAACAAGGTTTTCATGAATAAAAATTTTGCATATTTTTTCCAATGTAATTTTTTTGAACATTTTCTAATGTTCATTTTTAGTGAATGCGAAAATAATAAGCTTTTTAATCTCAACACGGATATAGATCTTATTTTTAATTGATTACAATTTAGTGAATCTTTACACGACAGGTAATTGCTTAGTTTTGTAACTATATTTAGAATTCTTCCTTCAAATTTATAATCAAAAGCAAAACTTAAATAAATGCAGTAGATGAGAATCAAGAATTTTTTTTAATCAATCATAACTACAAAAACTATTAGAAGTCCACATTTTATGCTTAAAGTCTTGTTAGTCAATGTTCAGTGGAACTTGATCAAGAGTATTCAACATCAATATTTAATATTATAATAGGAGTTAAGCAATTCTACTCCTTTGTTAAAATAGTTTTTTTGGTAATTCATCTTCAAGGTCAAAAAAAAATTGTTGGCATAAGCTTTAATTTTTCACACAAGTTTTTAGCATAATTCAAAGCTTTGTCTACTGAGTCTTCTTGTTTTCTTTACATAACCATCTATTAGGCACTTAATTTCTGAGTTAATTGATATATGTCAAGACTTTCTGTTAGGTAACTGTTCTGAATATTTTCCCAATTTACAAAGATTCAAAAACTAGATATAAAAATGACAATATCACAACAAAATTTCTGTATCTGTCCATATATTCAAGCTGTAGCCTACATTTGTTAATTTCTCTAGCATTGGCAAAACTTCATCATGATTTTGTGTCTTAGTTACAGCAACAATGATTAAAACTAACATGTCTTGAATCCTCTTTAAATATTAACATTTGCCTACAGCAATAATCAGAATCTCTTGACAACATGTATAGTCGCAGAAATAAAATAATTTTTCTTATATTTGTTAATATAGTATTTAATACAAAATTTTTTGCAAAATAAAATATTTATACAATACTTAAAGTAAAATTCTAAATTTAAAAACAGTAATATTTAGCCCTGTTTACTTAATGAAATATTTTCATTAAAATAGTTGATACGAACAAAATACTTAATGACTAAAAAATTGAAAGCAGCTATTTAAATGAGTTAACTCAAAAGGGATACAATGAGGTTATATAATACAAAAATAAGTATAAATGGAAAATTTCTGAAAAATTCATATTAAAACATAATTTCTGCAAAATATAATTCCATTTTATAAGAAAAGAAATGGCAGTTTTGAGGCTGCATACAGAATTAATGAAAATCAGTAATGAGTCTGTCAATGTAATCTAAAATTTATCCCCTTTTGTGTGAATTATCATGCCCATAAATTTAAAATGTACATACAATCAGTGTTAGGTTCAGAAATGTACTTCTAGAAAGGACCAGAGCCAAGAAAATTTTGATTGTATATTTAAAAAAAACTTCAATGTGACATACAATGAAATCAAGAACAGAAAATGCTGCTCCCCTTATGCTTTTTTTTTTCCCTCCTTCATCTATAATAAAAAACCAGGCATTGATGATATAAGATTTGAGCAGAATTGGATAATATTTAATAAATTATATTGGAATTAATTTTAATATAAATTAAATATTTTAGGGCACAAAAATTTATACTTAGAAATATTAACTTCGCATGTGAACATGTCTTTGAAGGAAGAGCAATGCAAGATTTATGTAATATTTGCCTACCACATCAATTCTATTGTACAGTTCAATATGAAATTATATAATTTTCTTACTTAGAATAAGAACAATAAATCATTTAAAAACTTGCTATTAATAATTGTTAGCTAGAAATCAATGTGTGATTCTCCTTATTTTGACACCATCATTCATTTTCATACAAATAAATTTGGCATCAAAAAATAAATTTAAATATTCATTTTATTAAGAATTTTAAATGAATAATACACAAAGATTATATGCAAAAAGTTAAATAGAAAAATCCTCATACCTGATTCTTCATTGGATTCAGTTAATACTATGTTTATGAAATGGGCCATTTCAATAATTTTACATTTTTTATAAAAATTACAAAAACCAAATGCATTTTCATATCTTTCACACTGATTTTTATTTGTTGACTGAGATAAATATATATTGAAATTTATTACCTTCAAAATATTCAAATGTTCTACGTGGTATACATACCTCTATGCATATACACCAATTTGACACTATTATAAGATAAATGAAATTTTCAGGGTATTTTTAATGCAAAAATTAAAATAAATATAAATATGAGACTGTTGGCACTGTTATTCTAAATGGAATAAGCCCAATGAGTAACTGCAGAAGGACGACATGTAAAACGTGAATTGCAGTCTGTGTCTACAATGTGAATTACTGTCAGAAATTGAAATTTGAGTAAGAAGGTTGGTTTGTTGGGTTTTATGGCACAAGGTCCAAAAGAGAACATGCTGCATTGTGTAAGAAGGAGGAAGTGAGAGAAATGCATGTAATGAATATAGAATATTGAAGTAATTGACTGTATTCTTACTTAAGTCAAATTCATGCACATTTATATTTGTAAAGAAATAAGTATATAAGAAATGTCTGTAAATCTAATTTTAAGCTACGCGAATTGTGATAATAAAAATATATCAGTATTGTTTCTCCGTTTCCAATATTAATAGTTTCACAGAGCAAGGACTTATATTTTATGATATAATGATGACATTGATATAAATAACCATATCCTTGCTGTCAAAGAAAAATTATTTTTAACAAATGCAGAATAATTCTATAAAAATATTATACAAAAAAAAGTAATTTATATACTATCTCTTTTTTTTAAAATTCAATTTAAAACTAAAATAGTCATTGCTATTTAATGCTCAATAAAGAATAAACTATTTTTAATGCAAGTACACAATATAAATTATTTTTAATACAATATTAGAACTTTTAGCCACAAAGAAAAGGGGGCAATATGAACCATGATGAAATATGGTTATTCTAACCATATTTAAACATCTACAATATTTAAAATTCAAAGAAACTACAGCTGAAATTAATACCAAACAGAAAACCATTAAAGAATTATTGTTATTATACAAATTAAATTTTGTTATTTTAACTTTTTTGTATTATTGTTTTCATATAATCTACTACAAATTAAAAATTGATGTAAATTCCACAACTAGACGACAAGCATAAATATCTACTTTATAGCATATTTTCTTTATATAATAATATAAAGAACTGTGTATATAATCCACGGATTATGTGTTAAAAAAATTTCGGATATTATGCAAATTATATGTTGCAGTATATAGTTTGTAAAAAAATTCTCTATCAGAAAAACCTATAATAAAATTTTGAAAGAAGTGCTGTTTATGTTTTATAAAATAAGTAACTGACACAACTGACTTATTTCAGTTATAATCAGTTTTGTCCATTTACATTCAAGAAAAAATTATGTTGCCCATAAAGATATTACAGTTGCTATTGGTTATCATCATTTTTCATTTTATATTGACCTGAGCTGTCATACTGTAAAAATATTCAAGTTCATACATCATCATGTGGTAGAGAAGGAATATAAGTTCCACTGCAGATTTTAAACTAGAATCTATAAAGAAGGCAAAAAAAAAAAAAAAAAAAAAAGTGACAAAAATGTTAAGGTGAAAACATGCCCAGTACAAAAGAAAAAATATATCCAATGTGCATTTTGAAAATAATTCATTTATTTCATTTAATTATTAATGAAACAAAATACTTTATTTTTAAAATATATCTGGCCTCCTTTTAAAAGTTATTAAAAACTGAAAATTGATCAGTTTTATTAGAATCATCTCAGAATTATTTCTTTTGATCAATCCTGTGCTTTTATCTCAATTTATCATACTTTGTGATGAGGTGGATGCAAATATGATCCAATCAAATGTTTTTCATGATAACTGTTTTTTTTTTTTTTTTTTGGTACAATTTAATGTATTTTTAATAATATGTATTTTTTATTTCCCTAAACACCACATTATTAGCAACATATATTTTTGACCATTCTCCAGAAAAATTTATGCGAATTATGCGACGATTTTTTTATTCAAAAAATGGTCTTGCAGATCATATGCTGCTGCAGATTACAAACAATAAATACAGTAATTTAAAAACTTCAATGCAATTTAAAAAGCAATCAAAAGCAGGAACTGGTTTTGCTTTTCCATTTATGGTCTGATTATTAAAATTTTAGTATGCTCTCAATTTGGATTTTTCAATACCACATAAAAATGCCAAAGAACACTCATAATACAAGATACAAACTACAAACAATAATAAAAACAGTACTCATTTGAAAGAATAATTTAAAAGAAATCTTGAAAATTGATTCAAATTTTTTTGACATTTTTAAAAATCACATATATAGATAAATATATGTAAAAAATTCATGTTATAAGTTACATCATTGTTGCTCTTTGCAGTTATTTCAAATCACATTTAGCATGTAATCCTCTTATTATATAACTATTTTGGATGCAGAATGGATTACAAACCCATTCTGCATAGTTCATTCCCTAGTTTTCATACATCTTTTGCATGTTTTTTTTTTTTTTAAATTAGCAATTTTCTAAAACTTAAAGTACATGAAATCTACAATTAATTTTATTATAGTAAATTAAAATAAGATAAATTCTTAATTATCTTTATTATTAGAAAGAAAATTTAAAAAGAGAAATTTTATAATCATAAAAAAAATCCAAAAAAATGAACAGAGCAAATGTTGCACTATTTCAACTTAGCTTTCAAGTAATCAGGGCAATTGATAGCTCAATTTAGTTTATTGGCAGATTAAATTGGTTGTGCAACAGTTGCTATGTCATACATATTTTAGTTTTAAAGATACTTAGTGTATTTTCCACTAGGATGAGCAGTGCAAGAGAAGATTTAATTTAAAAATTAATAAAAGAAATAGAATTAAGTAGGATATTTCATGTGAAAAAACCATGTAAACATTTCTGCCATTCCTATTTTTGTGCTGCCTCAGAGCAATAATTCCCTTTGAACTCTAATGTTACACAATTGACCAAACTAAGTCAAATTGTCAATAAAATTGAGGTGAATATCACATTCACAAAATCTTAAGCCAGTTCTTATGATAAATGGATTATTAGTTAAAAAAAATAATGAAAACAAAGCTTAAATTACAAATGAAATATACTTATGCTCATGAATCTACTCATGTTTACTTACCAAAAATGTCTGTACACATTTATTTTATTAAAAAGAATATTGTAACATCAACATATTAAACAGAAGGAAACAGGAAACATTTGTTAATAAAAATAGTTATTGTAACTTTAAAATTTGAAGCCCACAGAATTTGATTTCTTATTATTCCAATTAAAAAGATTTTACAAATTCTAATTTAAATTCTTTAATCCAGAGCTACTAAGCATCATATAGTTCATCTTTCTGTTGTACAATTTACAGATATAATTTCTGTATCTTTGAATCCTGATACTACTGATGACATTTTCATCAATTTGTACAACCCTCTTAACTATTTCATAAGATACAGTATCAATAGAAAAACTACACTGTTAAATATTTAATTTTTAAAAATATAAATTTTAAAAAATACAAGAAGTTGTATTAATGAAAAAACTAATTCCCAAATGTAAATCACATATTATAATACTATTATAAATAATACTTTTAAATTTCTATTTTTCCCTACTTCTCCCCTTCAAAAAAAAAAATACATAAATATATGATAGTATCAATGCAATTGATCAAATAATTTAAATATATTTATAACCTGTAAGTAACATGATCTATTTACACATTATTTATAGACTGAAAAACTTCATTAAATGAACATTTAAAAAATCAAAAAAAACTTATTAAAAATAATTTAAATTAACATAACTTGCTTTGAATAACAAGAGAATGAGATAAAAAATTAACCTTTTTATCTTTCATTGCTATTATTTTCTTATTGAGGATTTTGTATGCTTCCGCAGAATTACAGCGATTTACAAATACACAATCACATAGCCAACAAAATATACCAAAGGGTCCAGAATATAAAAGTTCCTTCTTCAAAACAGGAACACAAGGATGAAATAAAGGCCAGATATACATCATTCCTGAAATAACAAAAATTAGGCATAATATATCAAGCTTAAGAATCATTTTATTTTTTTGAAAACTTGTAAATTAAAATAGCTTGGACACATTGTTTAATTGATAACTTTGCAAATAGTGATTGAAGAGTACATTAATCAGAAATTAAATTATATTTATATCAGAGAGTTGATTTTTCACAAGAAACTAAAAAGTATACCTTAAGTAATATTGGTTGGACTGAAGGATTTTACAGTTCAAGTAAATATTAGGTAACAATCAGTCTTATTACATAAACTATTACATTTACACACTATCCCACATGTAGTACCAATTATTAGTGTACACAGTAACATATTTGAACAGATAAGAATGCCTGATATTTCATTTTTAATGTAACATTTTAAACATTATATGTTTTTATATATATATATATATATATATTAATATATATATATACATGTATGTATACATCAATGCAGAAATTAAGAAAACTGTTGGATTTCAGTAATTCAAAAAATAAAGTTGATTTTATGAAATGAACCCATGAAAACCTCAAGCATTTACATAAAAGTTAATAAATGTCAGCATGAAACTTCAATTCTTCTTTTTCTGAACACTGATAAAGTTAAAAGTAGAATAGAACCTTGTATTTTAATGCATAAACTTTAAATTTGCTAAAATATTTTAAGGGAGTAAAAAAATATTGCTTAGAAAAAGAATGAAGAGCATTATTTTTTAAGTATGCTACTTAAATATGAACACAAGTGAAGACGCAAAATCATTTCATTCAAATATAACAAAATGAATTGATAATTCTATATTTAAAAAGTCAGAAAACATACAATTCAGAATATATTAACTTTTGATGTACATACCAAGTAAGTATATACCAATAATTGGGGGAAATGAAATGCTACAGATATCTTTATTACAAAAGAATGTTTATATTGTAATGCTAGAAAAAGTTATTTGTATTACCAAGAAATATTTTGCATTTAAAAATAATCAGAATTGATCCATTTTTTAAAACCAATATTTGCTTCAATAGTATTAAAAATAAAGAAAATTAATATAGTTAGTACTACTACCGTATTTTCCTGTATATAATCCGCAGCGGCGTATAATCCGCGGCATTTTTTTTTCCGGCGAATAGTCGAAAATATGTACTGCTGATAATATAGGTGTCACATAAAATAAAAAAATGCACAGTAGGATTAAAAATTTAATAAATTGTAAATAAAAAAAGCATTTACTATGAAAAATATCAGTCTAGATCCAGTTCATCGCAAAATGCGATAAACTTGAGATGAAAGCACGAGATCGATCAATAGCGATAATTTTGAGAAGAAAGTCTTGTAAAACTTACCGATATTTAGCTTTTAATAACTTTTAAAACGATGTTAGACACATTTAAATTAATATATATTTGTTTCATTAATATTGAAATGAAAAAAATGTATTATTTACAAATTGCGTATTTTATACAATTTTTTTTTTAAAAAGCACATGCTTTCTTTTTCACTTCACATTAACACATCTGACGCCATTGTTTTTATTTGCTTTTGCTATAGCTTTTAATTTAAAATCTGCTGTGTAACTTAGAAATTTTCGCTTCAATATGACGATTTACGAATTTAAATATTTTCAAAACGAAACAGCTCACGTCAAGGCAAATTGCAAAATGACGTTAGCGAATTTACAACCGTAAAATCTTTAAGAGGAACCAAATTCGTTTTTGAACGTTATTGCACAAAGCCGATTATAGTTTAAATAACTCAGGTGTGTCCTGGTACCACCTGTTATTTATGTTATGAAACATAAAGAGTATTTCTTTCAACACTTTCTTTAAGCTTTTCTGATGGAGAATGATTTTTATCAGATAATCCGCGGCGGCGTATAATACGCACAACGAAATTCGGAACTTTTTTAACACATAATCCGCGAATTATATACAGGAAAATACGGTAATTACATTAAATTTCAAGATAAGATTTTAATACATGTTAAACATTCTTAAATTTTGACAACTTTATCATAAGTAAAAAGACATTTAAATTTAAAAATTAAATAAAACGTATCGATTAAATGCCATCATAAATTTTTTTTACAAACTGAATTGGAGGGAGTAAACAAATTTAATGAAATTAAATAACATACTAAATATTTTTTTAACAAAATTAATTATAATTTCATTATTAAGATACAAAATAATACTTTATTGATAACATTTTCTCACATTCTAAAAAAATCAACTCACTATACTATCTACTAAAATCTATAACAGACATATTTTTTAATGTTATACTTTACCATTAAGGTATAACATTATATTACCTACTTAACCTTAATAGTCAAGCATAACACTTAGAATTTGAAGTAAAACAATTTTAATTAAATTAATTTTTTGCAAACTACTGAAGGAAAAAAAATTATATTTGAAATATATGAGAATTCAAAAGTCATTATAGTGACAAAACTTATTTCCTAAATTTATAATTTAAGATCTCTAGTATTTTTTTATAAAATAAAATATTTAAAAATTTGAGTTAAATTTTAAAAGTTTGCTTATATTATAATTTAAAATAATCACAAACAATACATAATAAATAAAATATAAATAGTAATAAAATAACAATGCATTTACAAACATAATTTTTTATAATAATTTGTTTTTATTCAAACAAATAATGGCAACAGCTTTTAAAAAGCAGTCTACATAATACTATCAAGTAGCTGTCACAGTCAAACAATAGCACTAATTCAATTAACAGAATCAACTTAATAATATTTTACTTAATAATTCATTATATAAGTTTGGTATTAAGTAAAAATATGTTTTAAAAATTACAACTCCATTTTTCATTTAAATATCAAGAACTTGCATAAAATATCAATAACAAATTTGAATCCATAACAAAAGCATTTTATAACTATTTAATATATAAGGGGGGGAAATGCAGGCTTTCCAACTTACACATCCTATTTTCCTGTATAACCTGTGGATTATGTGTTTCAGTGTATATATTGTATTTCATCATGTATAATCTGATAAAAAAATATTCTCTATCAAAAAATTACAGTAAACGTTTGAAGGTAATGCTATTTATGTTTTAAAGAATAAATAACAGATGACACTGAAAGCTTCATGACTCAGCTGAAATATTTCTGCTATAAATATCTAGCATCATTTCATATTCTGTCTCAGCTTTAGCTATTTTATCCTGAAAATATTAAAGTTCATACATGGTCATGTTGAAAAAAAAAGTATGGCAGATTTTAAATTTAAAGTTATAAAGTAGGCTACCAAATTAGGAAATTAGAGAAAATAATGAACATTAAATATTAAATATTCAATTATAAAAAAAAGAACAAGTCTAATTGAAAAAAAATTGATTAACATGATTGTCAGTTTGGAAAACATTGCTCGTTAAAATTAGGAGGGGAACTGCAAAAATGAATTTTGAAAGAAAGGGAAGCTGTCTTTACAATAAATATAACAGGGGTGGTCAAGACCTCGACTGCGAATACATTTTAGGTAGTCCACGCGACCATCCTGATAATGACCTCAGATATTAACAATTTAATTTATGACTTATGACATAGAATCAATGAATTGTTTAAAATAAAAATTTTAGTAAATTTTTATTTTACCTTAAAACCCAATCTATACTACACCTTAAAACCCAAAACAAACTGTGCAAAGATTTATGATTTAAAACATAAAACGGACATGATAAGAGCGATTAAAACATTAAAAAAAAAAAAAAAAAAAAAACCCATAGAAAGGTATGCATCTCAATTAAGAAAACATGAATTGAGAAAGTTCAAAAACATGGAGGAAGAGAGCATCCATAATCCAAACCGAGACTTTGAAGATTTAGCTTAATATTTACTTGTTTTGTTTGAAAGTTTTGAAAGAAGATTCGCTGACTTAATTAGATTGAAAGAAATACTCAATTTCATGATATTTCATTTAATAAAATTGTCAACATTGATGGAGTTTCTGAAAAAATAGGACATTTAATAGATACCATATCAGTCAGGGTCCAGGAAGAAATTATTAAATTAAGATGCAATATATTTCTTAAATCCAGACCATATTTAGCGATACTGATTTTTGGAAATTAATTTCTGAGGAAACGTTTCCAAATACTTACAAATTGATTTTGTATTTGAAATCATAATTTGGATCGATATTTGAAATCATAATTTGGATCGATTATGAAATCATAATTTGGAGGTATCGTTGCGAATCTGCTTTTTCAACCATGAACAAAAAACAAACATTGGTCGCATTTAATAGATGAACAATTAATTTTGAGTTTTTGCATTGCAATAAGCTCGTACTAGCCACAATATGATAAACTTGTCGCAGATATACAGTGCCAAATTTCAACTAAACGAAGTGAAAAGGATGGCCAGTTTTTGACATATGAATACTTTGATTATTTTCGTTGATTTTTGGCGATTTTTTCCAACCATACAATAAATTTTTACCCACATCCTTCATTAAAGGTTTTTAGGATCCAACCAGATGCTCTTCATTTTTTTCCTGTAAATTTATATTTTTACTCACATTAACTTTTATTGTATATGACACTAAATAATCAAAAGTATATATTTTAGAATATACATTGTAAAAATTGCAGCAAATTACATAATGCACAGATCATGCATTTTTCTTTTTACTTAAAAAATGCTTCGCAGATAATATGACACAGTTTTTTATACTTGCAAATAGGGTAATAAAATTGCATGCATCCAATTTCATTTGCAAAACAATTTAATTAGAAATAAACTTTTGGAACATTAAGTTTTTTTTATTCATTGAACAATAAAGTTATTTTACTAAAATAAAAAATTAGAATTTTAATCTTTTTTAGGTTTTTTAGTCAAAACTAAACAAATTAATGCTATCAATAAAATTTCATGTTTATCAAAACTCATAGAAATGTCTAAATATTTCTCATTTTGTTCTAATTGTTTATTTCATAAATATCTTTTTTTTTTTTTTTTGTATTACAATTTCATCCTTCTAAGAAAATTGAAAACTAGATATGCTGTTAAATAAAAACTAGTATTTAAAAGCTACTAAAAATTAATATTTGTTAATGAAATACATAAGTGAATCATTCATTTTACTGCAGCTTACCACTAATATCTAAAGCACTTTGATGATTGCATACTAAAACACATGGCTCTTTAGAATTCAAAAGTTCTTTGTTTTTTACATCCCACTTCAGTCCAAATGCAGGAGAGATAATATGATGAACCATCCATGATGCATATCTAAATAAAAACAAAGAAAAATCTAAAAACAAATTTACAAAATACTTGAGAAGAACAGACAAATATTTAGGAACTCCAAAATATATTAATACATGATACACAAACTCAAATAAAAGCATAACTATAAATTAAAAATTTATAATTAGTTTGAAATATTATTCTATATACATGTATGTACAGAAAATTATTAACTCTTTTAACAATCTTAATAAAAAGTGTTAGCCATTTAAAAAACATAAAATTGTTTAATGTTGTTATCAATAAATATTTTATTTTAATTTATTGATAAGTGTCATTTTTCACTCTTGCAAAACCTCTAAAGTATCAATGGAATTTAAACATATAATAAAATCTTCAATCAACTTTAAACAGTCATTATTTTGAATCTTTTTATTTTAGTTTGAGGCTAGCTAACTTCACCTCAAAGTAAGAATTAAGGAAATTCAGTTAAAACCAAACAAATTAGTGAAATATGCTAAACATCAACTATTAATAAATATTCACATATAATGATAAATTAATATTCCTCAATTATACTCTGATAATAGTTACTGCTTAACAAAAATAATGAATTTATGAAAATTTAAAATAAATAATAGCATAATTATTAATTAAAAGAAATAATTTGAATTTGAAAATAAAAAATAGCTTACAAATAAAAAACTTTAAATGAAATGAAAACACATGCATTTATCATATAAATCACAAAAGATGTTACAAAAAATCAAACAAAATATGAATAAAATTAGATGAAGTTTATGACCTCAATTAAAGAGCTTTTGGAAATACATGAAAAAAATACATTAATTAATAAATAGCTATGGAGATTTTAAAATTAATTCTAAGTAATTTGTTCTCTTTTTATTATATGCCACTACACTGATATAAAAAACCAGAAAAAATATTAATTAATTTATAAAATTTAATATTAAAAATTTTGGTACTTACATATTATCTAGTCGATCATTTTGGCGAAAATTTTACATTGTTAAATGATTCGATTTAGCATCATATAAATTGCAAATAAAGTTTTTATCTATTTGTTACAATGCTGATATAAGTAAACTATTCTACTTTTCTTTTACATTTTGAAAAAAAAATATTAAAATTTGCAAAATTTGATGATGTATTTTTATGGCGATAAAAGGGATAATATATAAGTACAAAAATTTTCAGTATAAACTATTTTGCAACAGTTAGTTCAGATGAAATTTAGAATATTTTTTCCAGTTGAGGAGTGTAAAAAAAAAAAAAAAAAAAAAAAAAAAAAAAAAAAAGACTTTTTTCTGACTCATAAACTCATTTCCTAATGGAGAAGTAGAATGTTTTTCTATCATCTTCTTTCATTTTAAATCTGTAAAAGATAATACTAGTGACTACAAGGATGTCAAACAAAAATATTTTGCAATAATTAAATTATCTTTTAGATTATTTAATTTCTCTAAATCTACAACCTAGCATGGATGCAAATCTTAATTACTTTTTATGTGAGAGGAATTTGATTGGAGTTTTGGTAACTTCTGAAAGTTATAGAATATTATTTTTAAAATTTAATAAGTAATAATTAAATATTTTTTAAAAATTTCTTGTAGAATTTTGTTTGCAAACTTCTTTTAGAATTATATTTAAAATTGTTTGGAATCATGTTTGAAATTTTCTTTTGAAATTCTCTTCACAATCTGAAGTTATGTTAAATCACATAATTTCAGATAATGAATTTGAAATGGCAACCGAAATGAATATTTCACTAAACCTGCACTAGGTAATAGGATTTTTACTCACTCTTTATTTTGCAAAATTAAACTGAAGTTCATTACAATGGAAGGAAATTTACAGCTTACAAAGCTAATTAAACTATTGAGAAAAAATAAATTAAAAATAGAAATAAGAATTAAAATAAGAAATAACTTTTAAAAATTTAAAATTATGAAAAAAACAAAAACAGCTTGTTCTTTTAATTTTCTTAAGTGAATATTTCTTAAATATAAGCACTAATAAAACAACTAATAGAATAATAGCTATATTTGTGCTGGAGAAACTTTGAATGGCTAACAGCTTAAGTAGAATGACAATTTCTTTTTTAAAAAATTGAATTAATTTTATAAAACCCATGATAAATACTTGATAGAGATCTATTTACGTTAATTTTAGTTTATAAATTATATTTCATCTGAATACATCAGAAGAAAAATTCATACAGATTAAGAAAGGATTCACTATTTATTTAAATTGGTTTCCTCCTAGCTAGTATTCTCCTGTTTAAAGAGTAGAATTCCTCTTTGAGACATTCTCATTTGGCAATTGATAAACAAAATCAAATCATGAAAACTTTGATTTTATTTATCAACATAACTTTCCATAAAAGCAATTTGACTTGAATATACGATTTAAAGTGAATTTTGAATAATTACAAGTATTCATATTTGAAGTGTAGTTAAATTCACAAATTATTCAACTAGAGAATAATTAATATTTATGAAAACTTTTAATATTTTTGTGAATATCAAAATGCCTCCTTACAAAGGCCTTTGATAGTTATATATACTCTGCATACTACAATATATTATAATTAATATTCCTATTAATTCAAATTCCAATAAGTATTTTTATTCTTATGATCATCATTAATTTAAGATTGGCAGGAAACTTTTTAGGTAACATTTAGTTAACAAAAAAATATCATTTTGAATAAATAAGCTTTTAAACTTACTTTATTCATTTAACCATTTGAGTGCTGAAGAGTTTTCTTATATATACGCTAAAAGTGCGGAATGAAATGCGTAGTAATTTTTTTTACCCCTGTATTTTAATTCTTATATTATTAAAAATCACAATTGAGTAAAATGAATAAAAACTGTGATTTATATGAATTCAACTGCTCTCAATAGATGCGAAAATTACACTAACCAGCAACAGCGTCTCCGCATCTTCAGTACAAAACAAGAGAAGCGCTTCGCCGCACTCAAACGGTTAAATCTATCACTTCCCATGAATAAAATTTCTAATAAAGCAACTTCTTCTAGAATATGTTTAAGTAAAGCATTAAATTATTTTAGAAATACTATTTAAGTAAAGTATTACAGACAAACAAGTTATATCAAAAATCTATATATATTCAATTTAGAGCAATCCGAGGACAATTTTGGGAAATAACTAAGTTTGACAGTTAAAGAACTCATATATTTTTCTACCCTACTATCACTTATAAAAAATTTAAAGAATAGTAATAGTACATTTTTATAAATTTTCAAAATACTGTTTTATTTCGACAAACATTTTTCATGAATGATCTTAAAATTAAGATTTGTTTAACTTTGGCTTTTGCAATAATTAAAATAACTTACAATCAATAATTTTTATGAAACAAATGTTTTCCATTGTAAATGTGACAAAAGTTTTCCACTTTCAATTATATATGAATGTTAAAATTTAAAGGATTATTAAACCAATGAATTTTGATTTTGAAAGTTTTAAAATAATCTGGCATATTTTCTGACTATAATATGCTTTTTACAAATTTCCAAAAAAATGAGAATTATTTCAAGAATTTTCCGCAATCCTAAAAAGCTATTTTGTAACATATTGATATTAAGATATTACTGCCAATTACTTTATTAAAAAACTGAAATTTATATTTAATATAATGTTAACATAAAATTAGAGAATATATATCTTAGATGTGTCAAACTGTTTATACAAGCATTTGGCACAACTGCACTTTTGGTTGACATTGTATTTTTGTATACACAGTCCAGACAATATGTGATCACCTGTCAAAAGCCAGAATTACTATCTTTCACAAAGTGAACTGCTGGGAGACATACCATAAGAAAGTCGTTTAAGTTCTTGTAGGTGTTCATTAGGACATTGAGCATGCTGATTCCAGTGCCATGGCCAACTGCACTAGAATATGGGGCTGGGATCCATGCCAAGAACAATCTGATCGAGATGGTCCCACGATTCTTGATTGGATTAAAGTCAAGTGAGTTTGCTGACATGGGGAGAAGGGTAAACTTATCTTGATGCTCTCAAATCCTCACACATACAGCAGCAGCTGTATGACACCTCACATTGTCCTGTTGGTAAATCAGTCATCCTGAGGAAAAATAATGCGCATATTGGGGTGGACATGGTTTTCAAGGACAAACATGTAATTGGGTTGATCAATTGTACTTTCCACAATGATGAGTGAACCCAGAAAATGCCAGGAAAACATAACCCAGATCATAATGCTCTTGCAGCAAGCCTGTTTTGTTCTAGTATTGCAGGGTGTTTGCTTTCAGAGATTTCATGTCTTATACACCAACATCTAGCTGTTTGATGAAGTATAAAATGTGATTCATCAGAAAACACAACCTATTGTCAACCAATAGATGGCTAGTTGTGGCACTTGCATGCAAATTCCAGTCTTCATCGCTGATGAACAACAGCCAACATAGGTGCACGAACCAGGCCCAGAATCAGCAATGTTTGCTGAATAGTAGTTTGGAGATGCTGTTGGTAGCCACTATATTCATTTGGATGTCAGTTGCTTTATGGCAGCATGTCTATTTGCCTGAATACATCCCCTTAGCTGGAATTCATTACTGTCATCTATAGTCGGTTCTGCACTACATTTGCCCTGTCACTGATTTTGAAAAATCTCATTTCGCCATGCACAGTATACTTTTACTATGGTGGCACGTGAACAGTTCATAAACTTAGCCATTTCAGAAATGTCCTTATTCTTGGCCAAAAAGCCTATGTTCATGCTCTTTTGGATGTAGAATAAATTGTTCTGTTTCTGCATTATGCCAACAATTGCAATGTTTACCAAAGCCTTAAAAACTTTTTATATACACTCAACTGCACCTTGTTGCCACTTGACTTCTGTGATTGGTTATTTACTGTGAATATTGAAAGTATATGGTGGTTACAATATGAATGGATTGTACATAATGGCATTGAATACAGTTTTTAGTATACCTCTTATTTGTATATATGCATTTTAATGGAAAAGCATCTAAATAGAAAATTTCAAGTAAACTGAAAATAAAGTTGACAAGTATTAAAAACATAACATTTATTTTAAGTACATTAAATAAGTAAAAAGTTCTAAGCATTTCTTTGAAGTAAATAATTACTTTCTGCAATGATTAAAATATAATTAACAATTTCACAATGAAACTATTTAGCACATTTGCCATATAATCCATCATGGAAACTTCTGAATTTAGTTGAGGACAACACAGATTTTTATTATGTCAGAGAGATCAGTAATAAGAATTAAGTTTAATATTGGCAACCCAAGTATTTACGTCATGACAAGTTTAGAACATTTTATTCCATTTTCGCATTACATTAGGAGTTTTGGCGAGGATAATTAGTGTGAACTTTTTTAGCACGTTCAACAAATTTCTTGATTTTTAAATGCTAAAATTCTGAGTTGGAATTTCTTTTTTCATTATTTTAAACAATTCTTTTTAATTCTGTATTAATAGCTTAAAGTTACTGTTTAACATTGTGTCAACATATCCTTTTTTTCATTTATGTATTTCACTTTTATAATTTATATAATTAAAATATCTTTTTAAAATTAATAGTTAATTTAATGAATATTTTAAAATTTATATTTACATTTTAAAAATTTTATGCCCATTTTTTTAAAAAAATCATTAGGTATCCCTTAAGTTGTATTTTCAAATTAATAATAATTCTATTACAAATGTTCCTACATTTACATTAGAATTCACAATGCAGTTTCTCTTAGAATTCATATTTACATTTTAAAAAATTATTGCTCCAGTTTTCCTTACTTTAATTTACATATACAAAATTAAAGTTCTTACTTTCTTTTTAAAATCCTAATATTTCAAAAATATATATTTACACTTCTTATTTATTAGGTTTAGATTTATCACTTAAATGCATAAGACTTTTCCAAAAAAGAATTTGTTATACTACAACAATGCCATCTTGGTAACATTTGTTTGTCAGAAAGATAGTTTAAAAATTTGCATGATGGATTATATGGCAACTGTTCCAACTATTTAAAACAAAAATTTCTTAGCTAACATTATAAAAATTAAATAGAATAAGTTTAATTTTTTGGTTAATTCCCATTGTATATAATATTGCATAAAATTATATTATTTGTATAAAATAATGTAATTTTATATTATATAATTACATTAATTGTATATTATATAATTATATTAATTGTATAAAAATACCGTACCGTACACTGGGATACAGCCAAATTTTTTAGATATTTTAAAAGCCATAACATTAAAGATTGTAACACTTTTAATTTGCATAATTTTGTAAGAAAGACAACTTATTTAAAAATAAATAAATTTCATTCTTTAACATGAACTTTAAGTTATAACTTACAAAATTTTACCAATATGTAAAAGGATTGCATTGAAATAAAAGTTCAATAAATAAGTTTTTTCTTATATATGGCTTTTAGCCACAATAAATTAAAAAATTTAGTAACACAATTCTACTGAAATTATTTGTTCCATTGATTATCAATTTACTGAATAACCTTTAATAATCATACCCAGTTTGAGTAATTGAAAACACATTTTGATAGAATTATGTAAATGTCACGAAAGAAAAACAAAAGAATAAATATAAATGCAGATCATTGAAAAGGCAACATGCAAAAAGTGCTAATACAAAAGTTTAAAGTTTTAAAAATAAGAAAAATCTTACAACAGATTGCCTGGGTCTCCCGGCTGAAGCAAGGAAAATGGAATTGCAACAGTCGTAACAGAAAAAATAGCAAAGTAATATAAAATCAACTTTACGTAAAACTTAATACGCCGACTAATGTGGCACAACAATAACAGAGTCAAATATATCACTGCAAAATAACAAATGATTTCTCCAAGTGACATTGCAGAGTTCCTATACTATCAAAATGGTAGGGTTTCTGATAAAAGAATTTTAATTATTAATGAAATAGAAAGCGCTTTTCTTTTAACGGAATGGACTAGATTCAAAAACAGAACGAACTATCATTTTTGGCAGACCAATACAAGAATAGAAAATAGAACTAGAAGAGAAAAAACATCGATATAAATTCAACAGTTACAGTATTGATATAAATGTAGAGTTTACTATTTTAAATAAAATTAGAGAATGAGAACAGATTTATGATGATATTTGTAAATTTTAACATTAGAATAAATTTTGATGAGATCTTATAATAAAATCACCTTAACATTAACTGCGTTGTTAATATCAGATTGTATGCATAATTAGTGAAACAGGGAATAGTAAGTGGAGTACTTAAAATTTATTTTTCAATTTAAGAAAAATCAAAATTCAGGAAAACTTGTAAAAGCAAGAAAATAATTTTCATGCGAGATTAGCAAGACTCACTCAACCAATACTCATATCAGCAGACGGCCGAGGAAAACTGCTTCAAAACAAAAATTTTAATTACATGAAAAGCAGTCCATTTTGTTTGTAATACCGTGAACAAATATGAATGTAAAATTACTATTAAAATTCAATATTTTCTTTGTATTTTGCTTACAATTCTCTATAAGTGAAGACATATTTGGTTGTGGTGGATTTGTGAAATCGAATTTTAGCATCAATTATTCAAGAGTGGAAATTAAACTGTAAACATTGCTTTTAATTTATTTTTCAGTATTTTTTTTCTTACATATTTAAAATATACTTTAAAATCTACTAATTGCTTTTTATTACTATGTACGATTGTAGCTTATTTACTTAAAAACTATCTAATATAATAATTATACAATTTGTATTAGAAATTTAGTAATCAGAAGGATGATAATAAATATAGGAATTGTAGAACTCTGAAAGTGACTAGCATAACCTATCTAACAAATGAAATTCTATAAATTTTTTAATTAATCGTATAAAATTAACCACAAAACCTAAAGCTTCCTAATATGAAAAAATTCTCGTATTCATTGAACAAAGTTATATCAAATTCAATAATATAAAAGAAATCTAAAGTACAAAACAAAACTTTATTTAATTGATATTGGTAATTTTTTTTATTTTTTATTTTTTTTAAATTTACACTGGGAGTTATTTTAAGAGGTCTTTATTTTTCTACTGAGAAGCTTTTTGAAAATATTTTTGATTAGATTTAGAAAAATCAGCAATATCTTCTTAAAGTACTAAAATTAGTTTTATTTTAATATTTTATTAAAAACAATACAAAGTTTTCTATAGAGGAAAATATTACAAATTATCAATTCAGCTCAGATTAATACATGCTAATGTGTTGTTGTTTTATATAGGATGCTTACAAATATTAAAAAAATTCTTTTGCTTTAAGATAAAAAAATTCAATTGTAGTTTGAAAATTTATTAATGTGATTAGTATACTGCTAGTTTCTAAATAAAGTAAAAAGTATATTATAGAAATAATTAAAGTATCATAATTTAAGTATTATTTTACTTTATTATTATTTTAGTAATTATTGTAAATTATGATCATTATAATAAAAATTTAATTTTAAAAACTGTACAATGGGTTATTTGATTTTGTAAAAAGTTGCTATCATATTTTTAAATAAATTTAAATGCTTTTTTAAAATATGTTGGACAAAACATGCTCTTTGTCAATAAATAATGACAGTTTTATTTAGATTTTTCATAATAATGTATGCATATAATTATTTGGTAACTTATTCAATTTTGATTGAATCAACTTTTATTTTCTGGAAGGTAATTTTAATTTACCTTTTAAATATATTTATTTTAAAATTATTTAAAGTGTTATAAGTTGAGTAGTGTATAAGAAAGAAAATTAATTTTTAAATGATCTAAAATTAATTTTATGAGTCCGTTACTAAAGACTGCATAATTATTTCTTTTAATAAAAAGTAATTTTTATGTAATATAAAATCATCCAATCATATTGAAATAACTTATTATATTTACAGGTACACAAAGCATGGAAGCTTAAAATACCATACAGATTGTGCTCCTCACAATGGCTATTACTTATTACCATTATATGATAAAGGTGATTATATATTAAAAATTGAACCTCCAGCTGGTTGGAGCTTTGAACCTAACAGTGTTTCTTTGCATGTTGATGGCAAGACTGATCCTTGTAGTTTAAATCAAGATATAAATTTCAATTTCAAAGGATTTACTGTTTCTGGACAAGTTAGTATATTGTATTTATGAGATTTTAATATTTTCAGCTATGCATTATGAATTTATGTAATCTTAAATGTTAACCATTTTTGTATGAATAGAAAATTCTCTTCTTTTGTTAAAAATATCTTTTACATCAAGCTTGTTTTCTTTGCTTTTTAGAAATTTTTTTTTTAAAAATGGATAATTTTGATTATTTCATTTAATTTGTTTATCATTTCTGATGTATTAAGGAATATTTAACAAAAATTTTTTTATATAATAGGAAATTATTTTTATACTACCTGTTCTGAAGCTGTGTTATTAATTTTTAATAATTGGAAATAATTACTAAGAAAAGCAAGTTTTATTTTCTTAAATTTATCAATATAAATTTTGTGTTTTGTTTATTTTTATAACACATTTATCCATATATGGGCTTTATAAAATGTAATTTATATATATATATATATATATATATATATATATATATATATGATGTCAAACAAATACCAAACATCCAATACTTAATGGAATTATTAATGTAATTTTTATATTTTTTGACTGTCATAATAAAACAAACTTAATATATAATGTTCTCTCTAAACAATTTGTTTCGAAGTTTCTGCATTATCAGTTCAGTTTTTATCGAAAAATATTTGTATTTTTCTACTTTAATTATATTTTTGTTTTTGCTATTTAAGTTTGAAAAATAATAAATATTTTTATAGATTCTTTTCTCCATGTTAATGCTTATTGCCAAACTATCATATTTTTGTTGCAAACATAAATATTTTAGGGGAAAAGGTTACTAACTTCCATTCCAAGACATCTTTTCATAAGTTGATTTAACGAATTATTACTCTATCTGTCAAATATATCTCTGGGTGGGGCAGGTCAAGTATTAGGATGTCTTCTGCTTGTCACTGCTTTTAAACTATGAAGACTCCTACTCTGCTGCTTCTCTCTAATCGGTGGAAGTATGCTGATGCTCATTCACTATTTAAATAAGAATATTTTTTTTGTTTTTTCGTACTACTTTATTGTTTCCATCTCAAAGGTGAGTGTATTGTACACCATTTTTTGATTTATTTCATTTTGGATTAAAAGAGAGATTTGTAGAACATCCAAAGAGGACAGATAGTGGGAGCCCATCTGGTTAGTGCTTCAGTATCAGAAGTACCACAGCTGTTGGGGTTATTAATAGGTACCATATAGATGATCTTGATGGAATACCGAAATCATGGCCAAGCAACATTTGTAAGACAAATTTATGGAAGGAAAACAAACTTACTACAAGAAACAGGTGGAAATTTAGGAAGATTGTGACTACCACAATGAAGATCACTGTAGCAAAAGTGACTTCTGAGTTGAATAAATATTAGTATTAATTTGTATAGTTTGAAGGGAATTGCATTAAAAAACTATTCAGACTAAAGCTGGGATTCTAAAACCTTTTGTCTCACAGATGTTGTTTAACCATTTTAATGTAAATTAGAAATGGTAAATTTAGTGGTGCAAGGACCATAAAACATGGACTGCAGATCCATAGAAACGTGTCTTGTGCTTTGATGAATCCAGTTCATACCTATTCCCTACAATAGAATGAGTTTATATGCGCCAAATCCTTGTAGAAGTTTACAATCTGTTTCCTTAGAATGAATAATCTGAGGTCCCATAAAGGTTTAAACTCTCATGGTTGATAGGTTCCTTTATCATACAGCTGAAAGAGTGACCATCAATATTTTGACTCATCATCTGTATTGTAAGCCAAAGGCATTATTATTTCATCTGGAGATTGTACCTGTCAAGATGATAATTTTTCAGTTCACTATAGTCCAACTGTTCAATCATGATTTAAGGAACATGAAGACTCAGTTGCATACCTTCCATGTCCTGCCTAATCACCAGACATAAATATCATAGACCCTGTGTGGCCTATTTTAAAACAAAGAGTGTTATTCCATTATCTTTCTGCATCTTTCTAGATGTTAGGATAATTTCTGCATAGGGAATGCTATGATACAGATCTTGTATATGTCCAGTGCAAGGAAGATTCAACTGGAATTGTGGCAGAAGCAGAAATAGTTTTAACTGCCAAAGTTACTCCCATACCACATTAGAAATAAAATACTTTTTGTACTAGTTTTCCAATATTTTGTACTGGCCCTGTTAGTGATATTTATGTGTTGCATCATATTTTATTTAGAAACCTATAAAATTTTTATTTTTGTTAATATTAATGATTGTGGAATCCTTATTATGAATTTCATTGTCAATGGGAAATAAAATATTTCTAAATTTTGTTATTTAATTCTATATATGTTTAGTTATGCCCAAACTATTCCAAGTACTTTTAAATTTGAATGAAAAAGGGTTATGTGATAAAAGTCATTTTTAAAAGTACTTGTATAATGATATTTATCACATTTTATTACATCCTTAGACTATGAAAATCTTTAACATCTTGTTTGACTTCTTTATAGAATTGCTATTAGGATTTTTCGGTCAGCATGCAAAAAAATGTTTTCAAATTGGATGTAGATATTATGGAAATAATTGAATCATTAAAAATAAAATATTTCAATAACCTGTATATACCTTTAGTTATCAAAAAAGCTTTCTAAAAAATTAAATTAGGATCCTTTTTTTTTTATTAATATTCAATATAATTGATCTTTGACTTTTCAATACATTTTTATTTTCAACTGTATTCAATTACCATGTCAATCTTAGAGACAAAACTTTAATTATGAAATCTAGGTGTCTCTAAAATTATAGTGATTAAAAGACTGCTCTATTTGATGATAAGAATATCATGGTGTGCTATATTCATTTTAAAAGCTTAGTTGTAGTTAAGCTACAGTAAATATTTCTAACCCCTTGCATTAAAATTGAATAATTTTTCAGTTTAAATTTTTATTATTATTACTTTAAACTAATTCAATTTAAAATTTATTTAATTTTAATTTGTTCTTCATATTTTCTAATCTACATAATAGTAATTATTGATCGATTAATGGTTCATTCTTATGTTTAATTTGTAATAGGTACTTAGTCGTGAAGGAAATACTGGACCAAAAGGAATAAAATTAATCTTGAAAGATGAAAATTCTCACAAAATAAATGAAACATTTAGCACAGCTGGTGGACATTACTCCTTTCCAGAATTATTTCCAGGAAAGTACCGCATTGAGGCTACTCATCAGACATGGATTTTTGATCAATCATCTGAAGAAATTCATGTTACTAATGATAATTTGAAAACAAGAAATGCAATAATCATTGCAGGTTATGATGTTAGCGGATCTGTATTTAGTGATGGTCAACCTATACAAGGGGTTCACTTCATGTTATTTTCAAACAAACCATTAAATACTCCATCAGGTTGTAGTGCTGAAAGAGTAAAAGGCTTTGTTCACAGGCATGATGGATCTTATATTTGCCATGTTACTTCTTCAAAAAATGGAAAGTTTGTATTTCCATCATTACCACCAGGTAGCTATAAATTAGTACCTTTTTATAAAGGTGAGCATATTGAGTTTGATGTATCCCCACCTGCTCTGGAATTTGTAGTTATTGAAGATAGTATACATATATCTGAGAGTTTCCAAGTAAGTTTTTTTCATCTGTTATTTTCTTTTTGTATTGCTTAATTTCTTAAAGAAAAGTTTAAATGGGATTCTTGTAAAAAAATAAAATAGTAATAATGTAATGGAAAATAAATTAATGCAACAAAATAACTTAAAGTATTATAAAAAAGTATACATTTTTAAATTAACTGATTAATTAATAACTTTGTTTATTTTATTGATATTCTTATGAATAAATTTTAAAACATTTATAAATTGATAATTTTTTAAAATTTATTCATATTTATTTATTCATAAATCGGCAAATTTTTTACTTGTAAAATAAATTGAATAATTTATTAATTTTACTAATTTTGTTGCTTTTCTTCATAAATTAATTTTAAATGAAATAAAGAATATTTTTACAAAATATTTCTCATATAAAAATAAATTAAAAAAATTTAATAATTTTTTTATACCTTTAAAATTTATTTATCTATTCTAAATATGTACATATTTCAAATTTTTTGTAGGTTTTACCATTCTATTAAAATTAATACTTCTAAACATAATGTTAAAGAATGACTTTAAATAATATTGCAGCAAAATAAGTTATAATAATAAAAATGGTTTTTTTTTAATTATAACTTATAGGTACAAAGTTTTAATTTCTATGTTAAAAGATACCTTTTAAATTATGATAGAAATATGACTGGAAAATTTATTATAAAACAACAAAAGACTTTTAAAAATGTGGTAATTTAAACTTAAATATGTAATTATTTAAAATATATATAATTAGTTTTATTTGTATTTTAAGGAACCGATATTATTCATGTCAAGTTGAAATATAAAAACTTACAAAGTCATACTTTTGAAACTATGATTTTATGTGTTCCCAATTTATTTTTAATATTTTATAAATTTATATAAAATGATAACAACTCTCATGCATTAATTTTAAAATGCTGCATTTATTAAGGAATTACATATTTTTTTGTTGATTTTTTTTTTTTAATTTTACAATAAAATATTATGATATTTAAAGTAATTAGTTTATTCTTGTTTAAGTGAATAAGTTTAAAATTTTGAAGCTCTCTAATTTAAATTGCATTGCTAATTATAAATGTATTTTAATTTGTATTTGAAGGTTCAAGGTTTTAGTGTGAGTGGTTGGATTGGTACCAGTTCTAAAGGCAAGAGTTTACAAAATGTATCTGTCTATATAAATGGTGAAGTGCATGGAATTACAGATGCAAAGGGTATATATCACCTAGAAAATATGAGAGCTGGTACTTATTACTTAGAAGCCAAGAAAGAATTATTGGTTTTTGAACCAAGAGAAATGAAGATAAATCCAAATACACCCAGATTACCAGATATTTATGTTAGTAAATTTTCGATTTGTGGACTCATTTCTATTGACGAATATCCATCTGGTTTGGAACGAAGTGACAGAAGTCTAATTTTGAAATCATTAAAAGACGGTCAAGAATCAATTGTACTAGTTAATGAGGATGGTACTTTTTGTTGTTATGCATCATCTGGAAAATACACACTTGAACCAAAACTAACAGAAACTGAATCCAGTTTTGGATTGAAATTTATCCCGGAAAAGCACTCTATTGAGGTAATTGATGAACCTTTATTGGATGTTGAATTTAAACAATTTAGAGCTGAAGTTAAAGGGAAAGTTAAGTGCATTGAGAAATGTACTGATATAGTGTTGGATTTAGCTCCTTTATCACATGACAGACCACATTTAAAGGCATCAACTGATGATTCTGGAGCTTTTGAGTTTGAAAAATGTTTGCCTGGAAATTATATCTTGTCTTTAATTAAAGATGAATGGTGTTTTCAATCTAAAACTTTGAAGTTTACAATAACTGATAATGACATACTTAACTTAGAATTGTTCCAAACAGGTTTTCAGGCAATTATAATATTGACTCATGCCTCAACTTTCAAAGTTAAATATCCTTCTGGTGAATTTCATGATGTTGAACTTCATAAATCCAAGAATGCTATTTGTTTACCTGAAAAAGGTATGTATGATTTTATTCCTGTTGGTTGCCATCTCTATAAAAAAGATTCCTTCAAGTTTGATACAAATGATCCTGTTGAAATAAACCTTTCGCCTATCAAACATTTAGTGACAGGAAATATTTTAACTGAAGTTAATGTCACTGATATCAAAATCCATGTTAAAAAACAACAAAATTTAAATGATGATGTGATTTCTTTGCAAGAGCCATTAGATAAAAAAGGAGATTATTATCGGTATACATTTTCAGTCTTTGCACCACCCAATTCTGATCTAGAGCTGAAAGTTTCATCGAAGCAATTACTTTTTCGTCCATCTAGTTCTATTGTTAAAGTGACAGATGATTGCATGGAAAATGCAGTTGAGATTATTGGTAAATTAGGTCTCTTTCTGAATGGTAGTATTACACCTCCCATTAAGGGTGTAAATATAAAAGTATTTATGAAAAAAACTAATGAACTCTATGCAAAAACCATAACAGATGAAGCAGGCATGTTTTTAGTTGGACCTTTAGAACATATAGATGATTATGTTGTTCAAGCTGAAACAGAAGGTTATGTATTCACCCCATTAGACACAGATGGTCATTTCATGGCTTTCAAACTTGCAGAAATTATTGTAGATGTGAAAAATGAAGATGGAACCCCTCTGCCAGGAGTTTTACTTTCTTTAACAGGAGGATCAGATTATCGTAAAAATAGCGTAACTCAAAGGAATGGGAGACTTTCCTTCACTGGGTTAGGACCAGGGCAATATTTCTTGAGATCTATGCTCAAAGAATTCAGTTTTGATCCACCATCCAAGATGATTGATATAAAAGAAGGAACTCAAATAAATATCCAAATCAAGTAAGTAATAAAAATATTTTAAAATTTACTTAAATTGTTTGCTTTAAAATAACAATGTTAATCTGCATGGCTGTTAATTTTTATTTCAAATAACTACACTGCATATTTTTGTGTATTAAGTTATAGAACATTTGTACTTAGTTCGAAGCATGAAAAATTATGTTTAACTGTATTCTCTGTTGTGAGATTTTTCAATGTTTTATAATCAATATAATGAAAAATAAAATTATTTTCCTTTTAGGGGTAAACGAGTTGCATATAGTTTGTATGGTGTTGTCACTTCTTTAACTGGTGAAGCCGAAATAGGAATTGCTGTAGAAGCTGTTGGTGCCAAAAATGGATCTTGTAGTCAGTATCAAGAAGAAGCAGTGAGTGAACAGGGGGGAGCATTTCGCATTCGAGGTCTTCAACCTAAATGTGAATATGTGTTACGCTTAAAACCAGGAACAGATGTTAATCAGCATATTGAACGCTCGACGCCTAAGGAACTTTTATTGAAGGTATTTTATATCAATTAATATGAAATGCAAAACTAAAAAGGAAATAATTTCCTTTCATTAAAATTTTCTTTAATTAAAATTTCTTAAATATTTTTCTTCCATATGTGAACAAAATTTTCTTGTTAATTCTAGTATTTATAAATACAATACATTAAAATAAATTGTGTATGGTACTTTTAAATATATGTAAAACCTGACAAACATTAATAAAATCATATCTGTTTTATGCATAACTAGCAGATGTGATTTCTTGTGAAAAAGATATTCCATGTTTTCAAGGGAAAATTCCACATTAGGAAATAATGTTTATTATTTATTTAGACTTGTTCAAAGAGCTTACTAATGAAATGAAATCTAATTTAAACAAATTAAAAACAAATAAGGTGTGATATGCTTAAAAATGTCCTTAATCACAAAATTAATTAAATATTGAAGTTGAGGCTCTTCATCCACATTGCACTGTATTTCCGATGTGCAGCCTATTGGAGAATGAAAACACGTTCGCCGTGGAAAATCCGTTTTTAAAACAATACATTCTACTATAAAATTAAAATAGAATTGTAGAAAGTGGGAAGTTCTGGAATGATGTGCATTGTGCCATAAGTAGCTTTACAATGCGTTTTAATTAGTGTTTGAACTCAATGTAAAGCTGTAATGTAAAAATTACAATTGTTAAAATTATACAAAATGAAATGTGCTTATGTATTAAATTTGCCAAGAGCAACACCCTGATGTAAATTTCAGTCTATTCCTTGCTGGCGTTCACAATTAAAATTCAGACAAAAAAATCATTTAGAACATCAATATTCTCCTTATTTTATACATTGATTTTCAATTTCACATGCTAGCACTTTACGTTTTGAACAAACGTTTTAGGTTTTGAAATCAGGGTAGTACGCTTATCAATCCAATCGAGTGATATATTTTTTTTCCAAGAACTGCTAAGTAGAAGACCTCATATTATTATCAGTAGAAACGAAATCTGTTCCAATGTCTTCTTAGAATATACACAGATGGTGAAGGATCACTTCCTTACAATCACGATCTCCAGAATCAGATTACAGAATCTCTCACAAATGTGAATTCTCGCCACTGAACACGTTATGGTCTGTTTCCGTAATATTTGTGGGATGAATCTATTTCCAAACTTCTCCAAATCAACTGTTGTTGGGAATTGCTTATGGCAATGAAACGACTTTTATCTGTGAAGAGGACATGACGCTATTGATAAGATGTCCATATAGTGTGCTCCTTGCACCATACTAAATGATGGTGCTGATAGCAAACTTTCAAAGGGATGTAGTACTCACAGATGTATGGGCGACGAGGATTGTGAAGGCATTTGGACACAGTAAATTCATAAACTTGTCACCTCGTTTCTGTATATATTTTCTCGAAAACAGCACTTGCTGATAGTTTCCGGGTTCTTTTCCTCTGCAGGATGATATATCTGTCATCCACTGCATTGTTTTCCTGGGTCGGCTATCATAACCTTTCTAACAGTTGTAGCTATGGTTTAAAAGACTTTCCAAGCGTGAAACGACACAGTCCTAATCTTCAGCTATACTAGTCACATTCCTGCTGATATCATCAGCCTTGTCATAATAGCTTTCCGATCATTTTTTCCTCTTGTGAAATCACTCAGGTGTTTTCTTCTAGCATTTTACAAAAGAATTTAGTTGCACTAGCAGATAAATGTTTTTGATTTCATCTTTGTTCTTCCTTTTATTGCTGTCTTGAGCTGCGCGCGACCACATGTGTTTTGCTCACGTCGCCTCTGCTATTTTGTTCCTGGTATTTTTATACGCATGGTCTTTATACAGAATTGCGTGTTCATTGTACTGGTCGTGAGAACTCTTTCTGAAATTTCATACATATCTTAAAATTTGCATTGTTGCTGAGACTTTGCATATCAATCTGATTTTAATAAACAGAATTATTATCTTAACAATAAAGAAAGATGGTAATTCATATATTTACTATTTTATTGCTTGGAGAGAATATAATACATATGTATTTGCTATTATTTTTTAGAAGTATACCATCTCGGCCACCCCCTATCGCAGTTACTTTACATTTTATAGACCTAAAAGTTTTCATAAAATGTAACTTATTGTGTGCGCGTTAAAATTTTACAGTCGTTGGATTTCCATATAAACAGAATGATAATGTTCTACAATAAAAGATATTTTTAAGTGATTTGTAGTTCGTTTTGAAAATTGCATTTGATTGTATTGTTCATTTTTATGAAACTTTAATATATTTAGGTATCCAATGGTGATATAACCGGTGTGCGACTGATAGTATTTCGATATTATGGACAAATGGACGTCAGTGGAAATGTTATAACTAGTCAAGAATATCTTCATACTTTGAAAGTAAGTTTTTACAATTCACTTTTGCTTAAATACGACTGAAATTGAATACCATGTTTGTAGTCTATAGATTGCTCTTTTTTCCTTCAATTTTGGCTTGAAAAATATCTCTAAACGAAAGCAACCCGTAATAAAGATTTCCCCCTCAGATCCTCAAGCCTCTAAAAATATTTTACAAACTATCCAATCAAAGACTAGTAGAAAAGCTTCATCATCAAACTAGACATCAGTATGTCTAGTTTGACATAATTTTTGCTAACAAAAGTAAAATTTAAATTCCTTTAATTTAATATATTGCATTTTTCTTTATAGAATAGTATAAGGATTTCGTGTATTAACTTATTTTAGTGAATGAACATAGGTATATTTTTGTTAATCATATATTTTCAGCTTTCTCATCTATTAAGATATGTTTTCATTTTTGCCTCAAATTTTGTGACCTTGATGCCTCTTTTAATTTAAATTAATTTTGCATTTATGTGCAGTTTTAAATTTTATGCCCGCTAATAATTAGTGTTTCTTAGCAAAATTACGGCATATATTTCTTTGTAGAATATTTTCTGCTTAATAATATAAACTGATTTTATAATGACAAACATGTTAAAAGATTTTGTATTGATATAGGTTCGTCTTTACCGAGAAGATATACCAGACCAAGTAGTGCAAACTCTTACTTTGGGACAAAGTAGTTTCTTCTACCTGCCTTCAATGCCAATAGATAATAAAGTGTATATGTTACAGTTGGAATCTTCACTGCCTAGTAACGCATATTACCTGGAACAGCCATCCATAACCTTTACCGCAAACACAACCTTTTATCATTTCACCATACCATTTCAACCTCGAATGAAATCTGTGGAACAGGAGGTTACCCAAGGATCTGTTTTAGCCGTTCCTGTCGCCATAGTAACGCTCATTTTAATTTACAATTATTCAAAACTTTTACCAATACTTACAAGCTTCTTCTGTGCATTGTCATCTGTTACAAATCCTGCTAGAACTCTGTCTGCTGCTGAGAACTCACCTGAAAATGTGAACACGAGGAAGAAAACAAAACCTAAGCGTGTTCAATAGTTGTTAAAATTTAGAAGTATTGTTAATTTATTTTGTACACAATTATTTCTATTAAAAATTACTTTTAATAAATATGGAATGTAGTAGTTAATTTATATTAAAGGACAGCAATTTAGAAATTGTTATCCTTTAGCTCGCTTTTTTTTTAAATATGCTGAGTTTATTAAATTTTAAAATACGTTTTCTTTTAAATATACACGAAAAAACTTAAAAATATAATAAATGTGTTAATATTCAAAATAATTTTCAAGAGAAATTTCTAGAAACAAAATTTCTTAAGTATTATAACACATTAATAAAATTTCAATTTAAAAATCTATTTTTTTCATACTTTTTTTAATTAAAATATTTATTCAGGTTATATTGAAAATATTTATTATTTAAAATATATTACCATAAAAAAAGAGCAAAAGGATTTTGTTTAATTGTTCTCAAATTTAAGTAGACTTGCATATTGAGCTAATCTTTTCTTTAAAAACTTCAGGACTCGAAGTTGTCCTGATATTCCTGAAAAAACGTCCTGAAATGTCCTTATTTTTCAAAATAAATCCTGTAATTCCTTAATTTCTTATTACATTCTTTAAAAGCTTAATTTTAATTAATTTTATATTTTGTAGTAATAAATTTTTCTTCTAGTGGAATGTAATTTTTTTTTTTTTTTCTACTATGCAACAAGAAAGAGAAATTTTCCCCCCTTTTCTGTTCTCTTTCAAACCGGAAATAGGGTAGCCAAACATTCGTCTCCGCCTCATCTTCGGCCATTGGTCACGAATGTCTGACATAAAAAAAAAATTTAGGTTTGGGTTTACTATTAAGTTCTATTTTCTGCTTCTACAGACAAAAGATTCTATTTTTAGTAGTGCTCAACTATTTACAATGATAGCGAAATTGTGAGAATTACGCTTATGCGCATGCGTGCAATGATAATCGCGCCATTTTGAACGATTTTGATGGGTGTTTTGAAGAACGCTTATTAGCAAGTTTAGAAATTATTTTTTGAAAACAATTAATTTCCTTTTAACAATGCCAGAGAAAACGAAATTTTCCGATAATTGGTTGGAACTCCAAGGTGGGAATAAATGCCTAATTAAGATATAATGCAGAAGTGTTAACGATGTACATTCTGTGGAGTGCTTCATATGCAAAAGCAAATTCAGTGTTTCAAATTTGGGTTTTATACAAGTGCTTCCTCATGCAGATGGATTAAAATACCAAAAAGCTATGAACAGTTACAAGAGTCAAACACTATTTACTATCATGTCATCAACTTCATTCAAATCAGTGATTTGTTATTCACTACTACAATCAACATTGACTGTAGTAGTGAATAACAAATCATGGCTTCCCAAAACGACATCAGAAAAAACCATTAAAGCTGAAACCTTTTTAGTTTTGGTGGCAATAAAGAACAATAAATAATTCTTTTTGATCTGTGAATAATTTAGCTAACATTTACGGAGAAATTTTTGCAAATTTCTTCCTCGCAAAAAATATAAAATTACATGACAAAAAAATCAGATACATAATTAGTTTTGGACTTGCTCCATATTTTAACACTCTATTGTTTCGCGATATCGGCACTTCATATTTTGTTTTGCTTTTCGATGAAACTACTACAAAACAAAGAAACAGATATTTACATCTCATATTGATCTGATAAACAAGGAAAAATGTCATTTGTTACCTCGAATCACATTTTTTAGGGCATGATGAAGCCAATAAAATTGTAAAAATTTTATTAAATTTTATTGAAAATAATGGTTTGAATTTAGAAAAATTAATGCAGTTGTCAATGGATGGACCAAGAATTAATTTAGCTATTTTAAAGCAAATAAATACTTACTGAGTAAGCAAAGTTTACCATTGCTAATTGATTTGAGTACATGTTGCATACACATAATCCAAAGAGCACTACGTAAGGGTATTGATAAAATTGATGGATTTGATTCATCAATTTGTCAAACTATCTCCTGCAAGAAGGAAGATTATCATTCCTTACAGTTGGGAATACTGGAAGAAAGCTTAGCTAGACATAGTTTCCTTCGTCATGTTGAGAGCCGTTGGTTAACTTTGGGCTCAGTTTGTGAGAGCATCGTTGTTAAAGTACTTATAACGAGTCGAAAATCTCCTCTTTTTGATAAAATCTTCGGATTATAAAATATCTTAAAGACCTTAAGAATCTGTCATATCTGCATTTTGTTTCATTTTTTTTTTATAAAACTTTTGAACCATATTTACTTCTAATGCAAAAAGTTGAACCTTTAGTACATGTGATGTATAGGAAGTTAAATGAACTTGTTCGCAGTATTATGTTTAAATTTTTAAATCCAGAAGAAATCTGACGTTAAAAAAAAAAAAAAAATTGGAGTAAAGTTGCTACAAATTAATGTTGATTCAGGAGAGAGAAAAAATTGGTTAAATTTAAACAAGATTGAAATAGGTCATGGTGCAACAGCAATACGAGAAGAGCTTGCGGATAAAACAACATTTCTACAAAGTGTCAGAAGTTGCAATTTCAAAGCATTTGCTTCAAAAACTTCCTATAACAAATCCTTTATTCTAAGATCTCCAGTGTTTGTCTCTTTATAATAAAAGAAAGGAAGAGTCTAGGAGTTCATTTGGCAGATTAATTCAACATATTCCTCATGTGAATAAAACTTCTTCAGACTTTGATAAGATGAATAAAGAGTGGATTCTTTACATGAGTGAAGATGCAACTTTACTTGTAAATGTTTATGATAATGACCAAAATATCTGTAAATATTGGAATTGGGTTTTCAATATAAAAGATGCTGGTGGTTATATGAAATATCTTACTCTTTCTAGAGTTGTTAAAGCAAGTCAGTCATTATTGAATGTAAATTCGCAACCAGAAAGAGGTTTTTCGATTAAAAATTCTGATGTGACAAAGGAGAGAGCTTCTTTATCTGAATTAACAGTTCAAAGTTTATGTATTTGTCATGATGTTATTTGAATGCATATCAATTCTGTTTCCTCCATTCCATATACCAAAGAAATTATTCATTATATACAGAAATCTCATGCAGAATATGTCTCATGAAAAATCAAAAGATACAACTTAATTAAGGAAGAAAAGAAAGGATGAGGAAGATATAGAAGCTATTTGTGAAAAAAAGTTTAAATAATCTCACCTGTTAGAAAAAATTAATGAACTTGAGAAAGAAAAGAAAAATTTGCTTGATAATCAGTGTGTAGCTCAAAAACTCTTGGATAATGCAACCAAAAAAATAGCATGTTCTATTAGTGATGATAATATGAGTGATGTGAAAGTTGGGCAAATGTCTGTTGATAATGCAGGGATTGCATCTGTGAATAAGTTGAAAAAGTGCAGTATTAAATTATCGGAATTAAATGCTAATGCATCCAGTTCAAAATGAACATTATTCAATTATACATAAATTTACTGTAATTTAAAGCATTTATCATGCAATTTATTAATTTTCAAAAAATGTTCAGTGTAAAAAGTTTATAAACTATAATTTTCTGTATCATTTTTCAGATTGTTGTATTAAAAATTAAAAAACTCAGAATTTTTAAAATAGTACATTCCTTTCTAAAATGTGTTATATTCATAAAACAGAAATTAATATGTAAAAGTAACATTGGTTTTATTTAATTATTTAAATATGTCCTGATATTTCTTGAAAATATTGTCCTGAAAAAAGAAATTCAGTACTCCTACCCTTGAAACTTTAATTCAATTTAATTTTATATTTATGTAAAGGAATGTTGTATTAAAAATAAGCTTATCTTTTGGTACCTTGATTTAGGTTTAATAATTTTTTAAACAGTTAAGTACACTCTATTTACTATAAAGCATTTGCATAAGCTCAAATGAGTAATAATATTTTACTGTTTAGGGGTTTTGATTTTTCTTTAAAAAAGAGATTTAAGAACATTTACAATAAAACAGTCTCAAAGTTAGAACTGGCAAAAAAGTTAATTTTATCAATTTAAAATTTCTAATACTTTTTTTTAAATAATTTAAAAAAATAATTTATCAAGATAATTTTTCACTGTGGTGCAACCTCTGGTTTAAAATTAGCCAAATGAGAAAAAGCTTAACTTATTGCAGTAAAATGAAGTAAATAAAATGTTGGCAAAACTTGGATTTTAAATATTTTCATTGATTTAATAAATTTAATCCATAATTTAAAAAGTCATTTTTAATTTCTTTGAATTTACGCCAACTAGACAAAAAATAAATAAATAATAATAAAATAATTTTCCTATATATTAAAATGATTAAAAATACTTAAATTATAGAGCTCCTATTTATCATTTGCAACAAATTAAATTTAATAATAGGACTTTCTTTAATTTGCGACATATTGATTAATATTACATTTAATATTTTACAATGGCTACCAAATATTAAGGAACAACACCGGATTTTTGAGCCTAGTTTACAAATGAATGAATGTAGAAATACTAAATATGGATGACGTGCTTGAAACCAATATGTATTGATTGCAACATAGAGGATTTTCATAAGAGAAACGCATAAATGATTTACATCAAAAAAGCAGTCTCGCTGGAAAGTCCATTCTTGGAAAAAAGAACCACAGTTTTATATGATAAAATGTCATAGAAACATAACAAAACGTTTTATTAAGGGATATCCCGCACCTAGTTTGACGGCATCGTCTTTCCATGCTGTCAATTGAGTTGTCTGCTACCGAAAAGGGAAGCGAAGACCAAACAATAAGTTGTTTTTCAGTTCTTCTACAAATCTTGGAGAACCTAAAGCAGAAACCCTATTACCAAGATAGTCCCGCAAATGCTCTATGGGATTCAGATCTGGAGATCGATGAGATCATGCGTTATTATCCACTAGATTGAAATTATTGACAATTGCACTAGCATATGGGAGGACATATGGATCAAGGATCTCATATCAATATCTCACCAGTCACAACTCTTCTTTGGAACACATACAGGTCAGAATAACTACCGAGTAAGATCCTTATCCAAACTATTATTCTATCATCACCTTAACTGTCTTTCCACGGTGCTGAATTGATGGTTTAGTGATTTATCCCCTCCAGATCAACACACGTCTTCAATCGCTCTCCTGTGTGAATCTGGACTCGTCTGCAAAACTTACAGAAGCTCATCGATGTTTGGTCGTGAATGGTGTTCTTTTATCTAAGATAAGCTGGGCCTTTCATGGGGACTCATACAACTGATCGCCTTGCATAGAGATCTGCATAGTGAAGACCCCTTCTCACTGTACTAGCAGATATTCTTCTCCCTGGTGCTACAGAGTTGTGCAACAAATTGCGGTTCAGAAATGCTTCTTTTTCGTGCAGAAAAAGGTATAAAAGTCTTCTGCAGGTATTGTAGCTTAAGCTACAATACCTGCAGAAGACTGACCACAATTGTGATCAGTCTGGAATGTGTCTTCTGAACACAGAAGCTTCAGTTTGATATTGACGGAGGGCCACATTGCGGAACTCTTTAAGGCACATAGCCTGTGATATTCCCATTTCCATCTATCCGACTGACAGCCACCTTTATGAAATGGGCCCAACTGCTTCTCTTAGACACTTACTTTTGCTGCACCCCACTTACTATTGTCAACGAATCACTAACAAAAATCAATAAAAAAAATGATCAAAATCAATAAAAATTACCAAATTACAAAAGCTTGATGCTTACATATTTTTCTCTCACTCATATACACTGTCTGCCAATAAGTTTTTGGACACCTGTAATAGAAAGGAAAAATAACTTTTCTAAAAATCAATAATTGGTTGAGCCTCCACGAGAGGCAATTATAGCTTGAACCCTCCGGGGTCCTTTTCCACAAATTTTTGTATTACAGCTAGTGGTATTGTCTTCCACTCGGCTTGGAGTAGACATACAAGTTCCATCTCCGATTTTGGACGGGTAGTTCAACCCTTAATTCCGCGACCCAACTCGTCCCAGAGGTTCTAAATAGTTTTCAGGTCTGGGCTCTTGGAAAGCCAGTTCATTCGATGAACTTCATTGGCTCCATACCAAGCCTTGGTTAACCTCAAAATATGACAAATGGCATTGTCATCCTGAAATTAACAATGGTCCAACCCGTAAAACTGCCACAATGTAGGAAGCATGTTGTCATCCAAAATGGTGCAGTAGGCATTGGCGTTGAGCTTACCATGAATGGGGACCAAGGATGCAGTCCGTACCAGGAGAAGCACCCCCAGAGCATAATTTCACCTTCGCCGAACTTGTCTGTTAGCACAATGCAAGAGACGTTCTCCAGAAAGACGCCAGATCCTGCCATCCAAGGTTCACCCTTTACCGAATCAAGGTAAAGGGTAAACTTTGATTGGTCGCTCCAAGGAACCAGTTTCCATAGATCTACGGTCCAATTTCGATGTGCTTTTCACCACATTAACCGAGCAGCACGGTTGGACTTTGTGATCAAAGGCTTATGGACAGCAGCACGACCATGAAAACCAAGCAGATGTACTTCCTTACGGATGGTATTCATTAAAACAGTTACCAGATGCCTGTTGAAACTCCTCGTGGATGAGAGCCATTGATTGGGTGCAGTTCTTCCGAATTTTTCTGGACTCGTCGATCTTTATCTCCCAGTTTCGTTGGTCTGCCGACTCGGGGCATATTCCGACAATCACTGCTCACATCCACTTCTTAATCACATGAGCCACTGTCAATTTTGAGTATTTCTGATCGCTAGATATGTTCCTTAAGGATTAGCCACATTTTTGATACCCGATAATTATACTTTTCTGGAAATCAGAGATGTCCGTACTGAGCGGCATCTTGCATGCGACTAATGCGGAGTCCGCGACGTACCTCAACATCGCTGATATCGTCATTTCCATAGGTATACAAATATATTTGTACACCTATGCAAATGGTTAATAAGTATACTTATTGGTAGACAATATATAACCGTTTTTTTCTGTCAAAAAAAAAAGGTAGCTAGCGTTTTTGCATAAATTTACTTTAAGTGCATTTTTATTACTTATATAAATTATACTTTATAGTTTGAGTCACTTTTTTTTATGGTGAGCTTTGAAAAGCATTTTGTTCCTTAAATTTGGAAGCCAATGTATCAAAGGACTTGTCCAGGCTAAAGGTTGGGCCAGATACAGTAAAAATCTTCCAGTTCAGAAATTTTAAAAGCTTAATCAAGGACGAATACTATCCAGATGACATGAAATGAAAACGAATTCGGTACACGAAATGCACGTACACTCTATAGGGGTGGAAAACTTCAATATTTAGTTGATCTTCTATAAAACATTACACCATTGGTGGACCGTAACACCTGATTTGGTCCGTTGGAATAAGCTTGTTGAATTGGCTTGTCTATTGAATTGCAATTGTGGGTATAGTGTAGTTTTTGTACTATTTGTTTCCATGTTTGTAATTGATAGACAAACAATTCACGTATGTTTAATCAGGGTGATTTTCAATTACTGCGATGATAATTTTGTGGATACTGTTTCTGGATTGGTGCAATTTATCATATATTAGTTTTTAATGATTTTCTCTTACGAAATAACATTGAATTACGTATTTCTGAATTATGTGTGCCAATAACATTTATTTGATTCTTATGATAGTTAATTACATTTTATGCGTTTAATTCTAAAAATTTTTGCAGTATAATGAATATATAACACATATGGAAATTAGTAAGAAAAAACTTTTTAAAAATTCTTTGAAAGTGATTAGTACAAAAATTTTTTAATTCAGTCTAAAATTTTTCAATTTTGTGAAAATGATTTCGTAAAAAACATAAAAATTTATCTTATGTAACAAACTCAAATTTGCAGCATTCTATTCTTTTAATCAACAAAACAATCTCGATTCCTACCTCGATATTTTTACGTTAAATTGATGTTAATAATTGAAAAATGTTAAAAAATTGATGTTAGTAATTTATTTTATGACTGGAAATAAACTATATTTATCCGTTTTTGAATTTTAAGATAATTTTTAAGCAGTTAATTTGTATTTCCTACTAAAGGCAATAAATTTTCCATTTCTATAGATAATAAACAATTTGGTATATAAAATTTGGTTGGTGTATATAAAACAATTTGGGTAATATAAAATAAGCCTAGTAAAACTATGATTACAAGTTTTCTAAAATATAATTTTATATTTATTGTGATTAGAAATTTTCTAAGCAACTTTATTTTCATTCAACTGTTTTATGTATTAAAAATTTTGTACGTATTAAATTGAATAAATGTGTTTGAAATGGTAATAAATATATATCGTAACTGAAATGTTCACTAAAAATTTAGCATTTAAACAAAAAATGTTTTGAATGCAGATTCATCTGCAATTATTGCAATCTCTTAGCATGAAAAATTATCCCTATCCTTCGTCATCCAATATTGTACTACTTCATTTATAAAAATAAAATGAAAAATCTTTTATCTATCTTTCTAGAATAATAAGTGCAATTTATCTACAAAATCTATAATTAGATTCGATTGCATAAATTTCATCCATATTCTTCCCTCTCTCAGAAGATTCTTAATTGTAGATCAGCTTACTATATTGTATACATTCTTCCAATTTTTAAAAATTATTGAGAAAAAGCAGCTGAAAATTTTTCTATGATGATAAAAATTTTTTTAAAAGGATTTATTTTTTATTGATAGGATAAAGATACCAAATGCTATTAATAAATTGATAACAAATAAAATGACAGTTAAAAATGTAATATTAAGATGAATTTTTTTATAAACATATAAGAAAACTGTTGCACATTTTTAAGACTTTTGATTGCGTCAATAAAATTAATCAGAAATGCAAAAAAAAAAAAAAAAAAAAAAAAAAAAAAAAAATTGTGAATTAAAAATATTTTATATACATAATTTGGATATTAAAAGCATACAAAATGTCATCAACAAATTCAATAATTGGTCTGGAAACTAAGGAAACATGATTAATGAAATAAATTTGTTTGCAAAACTTTAAAAATAGAAAGTTATTAAACCAAATTCCAAAAATCACCTTCCAATTTCCATTTTAATTTATTTAATTGAATTGTCTTCTATAGGAGAGTAAAATGGCTTAAAGAAAAACAAATCTTTTATTAATTAGTAAAACTTAAAGAAGAAAAATTTAATTGCATGGAAGCAATATTGTGTATATAAGGTAAACAAGAAAGGAAAAGCGGCAAGAATTCTTGAAGTTTTAAATGCCCCAAAAGAACATAACCTACAGAAAGTGTACTTGTTGTTAGTTCCCGAGTAATCACCATTGGCATCCAGAATCTTCTGCCAACATTTTTCCACTTGTGCAATCCACTTGTGGTAAAAACTCGGGGGTTTTGGACGCAAAGAAGTCCGTGAGTGGTTGGCGCAAATCTGCTTCATTGGTGAAGGATTTTCCACGAGGATGTTTGTCCAGGGAATGGAAGAGGTGGTAATCTGATGGTGCAAGATTAGCTAAGATGGCACAAAGTCAACCAAATAAGTCTCTGTTTAGTATTCTTGTCCTCGATGTTATCGGCCAAGAAAGTAAACCCTAACAATTAATCAGTGCTGATTCCTTCTGTTGCCCACGTTTCAATTGCTCCAAATACAGGTCCAAAGTGACCCTTTGGCCCGTTGGTAGCAGCTCATAGTGAACCACTTGATGACCAGTCCGCCAGACACAAAGCCTAACCTTGCGTGTGTGCAGGACAAATCTCTCGACTTGAATTTATGAAACCAATGCCTTGTTGTACGTTCATTCACAGCATTATCTCTTAGCGCATGATATATTCGACGACTTGATGCAGCAGCTAATAAGCCATTTTGAAGACATAAAGCAAACACTAAAATAACTTTTTTGACACATTTATCTCTAGTGTACGAGTTACAGTTGATGAATGCACGGTGGACCTGCTTTTATAACGACTGATTTTCCTGCTCTCGATTGACCGGTGTCTCAACCAAGTCTAACTAATTTGCATACTTATTCTCATTTCATTCAATGGCAACACGAAAACAGCTGATGTAATAGTATAAAGTTCTAATGAAAAAGTAGTTAAACAATGAAATTTTGCACGAATAGTACAAATGAAGTATAATATAATTTTTTTTTCACCAGGATATTCAATTATAGATTCCAGTCTGTAATTAAAGGCCAAATCTGTTGCCAAATACGAAAATTTGAATTTTCACCAAAAACTTTTAAAGTTTTATTTTAAGTTGGGCAGACCAAAAATAATTTTTAAGTGCAAATTATATTGGGTTGTTCGGAAAGTTATTTCGTTTTATATGAAAATGAAAAACGTATAGCGAATAAATATTTTATTGAATTGTATATTGTCAATCT
>JAPDSC010020509.1:0-14482 GCA_026290005.1 Latrodectus geometricus | reverse complement strand
TTCCCTTTTTTATTTTGTGAATATGTTAGTTCTCATTTAAAACAGTTACAAATAATTTTAAACCATACTTGCTAAGTAAATCATGATTAAAACCAGGTTAAAATGGAAATCATTTATATTGAACGGGTTTAAATAAATAAAATGTTTATTTGAGCAAAAACGTTTAATAATGGGTAATTTAAATTTTTAAATGTAAAAAAAAGGTAAAAACAATTGAATATATCTGTAAATTTTAAATTATTATTTAGCATTTATGAGAAGTACTTAATATATAAAAAATTATTTTCATTTTATAATTAATTAAGCTGTATCTGGCAACAAGAGAGACTGGTTTTAAGAAGTTATTTGAATGTGCTACAGAAAGAAGGACGAGCTGATGGAATTAACTTAATATTGTTTTTGTAACTAATAAAGTTATGTTTAATCTGTTGATTATCTGTCAGGAATAAACAACAAACATTACATGGTTTCAGAAGTTAAAAAAAAAAAATTCGAAAAGAAGGAATATTTAAAAAAAAAAAATAATTGTGTAAATAAGAAAAGTTTTTTTTTTAATTGTTAAGCCTAACATGGCTGATTGAAAATACTGTGTGTAATATTGGAAGAAAAGTCTTTCTTGTTTTCTGGATGAAACTGATAATTGTCACCGTTCTGCTCAGGAAGTTACTTTTTGTCAGAAGAAATGGAAACATTTAAACAGCCAAGTGAATTTAACTTTAGCACCGGAAATGTTGTTGAATATTGGAAACGTTGGCGCCAAAAATTCGAAAACTATATGTTGGCGACTGAAAAGAATTTGAAGCCTGATAAGATAAAGATCGCTATTTTGCTGAATCTTTTAGGTGATGAAGGTATTGCAATATTTAATACATTTAAGTATGAAGAGGGGAAATCTTCGGAGAAGTATGAAGACGTCCTTATAAATTTTGAGAACTATTGTATACCACGTCAAAATGTTGTATTTGAAAGATATAAGTTTTTCTCCTGTTCACAGAAAGAAGGTCAAAGTATGGATTCATATTTGACACTATTGAAAACTCTAGCTTCATCATGTGAATTTGCCGATCAAGAAGAATCACTGATTCGAGATAGAATTGTTCTAGGGATTCGAGATTCTTCTTTACAGGAACGACTGCTGAGAAAACCACAATTAACTCTCAAAAAGGCTGCAGAATTTATTCGAACCTTTGAAGTTAGCAAGGAGCAGCTTAAATCCATCACGAAACAAGAAAGTACTTTAGCTGATATAGATTCTGTGAATTCAAACCGACTTTGGAGAAATCATATCAAGAAAATGGAGATAATTGATTGTGTTAGATGTGGAAGACATCATGCTGTACGAGAATGCCCTGCTTACAATAAATTCTGCAATAATTGTAAGCAAAAGAATCATTTTGCTTCAATGTGCAAATTTAATATAAGAAGAAAAAGGGCCAATAAAAGTGAAATTGTAGATGAAGTGGTAAATAAAGACCATGAAAATTCACGTTGCTTGTATATTGATTCTGTAGGAAATGAAGAAACAAATGAAAAATCATGGTATAAAACCATATATGTTTGTAATCAAGGCATACTTTTTAAGCTTGATACAGGAGCGCAGGTCAATATTTTGCCTTTATCTCTTTACAATAGTTGTGAACTATATAGAATGTGTAATTTAGTTCCTACTAATACTGTGTTGATGTCATACGGCAATCATAAATTGAAACCTGAGGGACAGGCAAATCTTGAGTGCAGAACGGATAAATTTTAATCTGTGAAATTACCATTTATTATTGTAGATGTCTCATCAAAACCAATTTTAGGCTTAGAGGCCTGTAAAAAGTTAAATTTGATTAAGCGTATTGATGAAGTAAAAATTCATGATAAACAATATATACTAAGTAAATATCATGAAGTTTTTTCCGGTTTAGGTAACTTTCCTGGTGAGCCTTACCAAATAGTTTTAAAGGAGAATGTGAAACCTGTAATTAATCCTCCTAGGAGAGTACCTTTAGCATTATATAAAGAATTAAAAGTGACATTATCGGACCTTGAGAAAAGGGGAATAATTTCACAGGTAAATAAACCAACAGATTGGGTGAATAGTCTTGTGATAGTTGAGAAACCAAATGGTAAATTAAGAACATGTTTAGACCCTAGAAATTTAAATAAAGCAATTAAACGAGAACATCACGTTATTCCTTGTTCGATTAACATCACGTTATTCCTTGTTCGGAAGATATAATTAGTAGGTTAGAAGGTAAACAATATTTTTCAGTGCTAGACTTAAAAGAAGGAATTTTGGCAAATTCCATTAGATGAAAGTAGTTCTGATTTATGTACTTTTAATTCTCCTTTTGGAAGATATAAGTTCAATCGTCTACCATTTGGAATTGTTTCCGCACCTGAAGTTTTTCAAAAGCGTAATCAAAAGGTTTTTGGGGATATAAAAGGAATTGAAATATATTTTGATGATATAATTATTTCTGGGACTAGTGAAGAAGAGCATGATGAAATATTAATTGAGGTAATGAACAGAGCAAAATTAAATAATGTAAAATTTAATCCAGATAAATTTCAGTTTAAAGTAAATGAGGTTAAATATATGGGATTAATAATTTCTAGAGAAGGTATAAAAGCTGACTCAAATCATGTAAGGGCTATTAAGGAATTAACTCAGCCTAGAAATAAAAAGGATATTAGAAGACTTCTAGGTATGGTTAATTTTCTCTCAAAAGTTTTACCAAATGTAGCAATAATAACAGCTCCTTTGAGAGAATTATTAAAAAATGGTATTGATTTTCAATGGTCATATGAACATGATAAAGCATTTAACGATATTAAAGTACTTTTAAGCTCAACACCTGTTTTAAAAGTATTTAATAGTAAAAAAGAAACAGTTTTACAATGTGACAGTTCAAAAGATGGAATAGGTGTTTGCTTAATGCAGGATAATCACCCAATATCATTTGCTTCTAGAAGTCTCACCGACAATGAAAAGAGGTATGCTCAGATTGAGAAGGAATTTTTAGCCATTAATTTTGCTTTTGAAAAATACCATAATTTATTATACGGTCTTAGGGTTCTCATTCAAACAGATCATAAGCCATTATTGGCAATTGTTAAAAAACCAATCAAGAAAATTTCAACTCGTTTGCAGAAAATGCTCTTAAAATTGCTAAAATATGATTACAGTGTTTCATATTTACCCGGTAGTCAGATGTATTTAGCAGATACATTATCTAGGGCATACATTAAAGATAATGTAAGAGATGACCCAGAAATGTTAAATATGGTTCATTCTATTGTAAAACATTTACCCATGAGTGAACGCAGAATCAAACAGTTTAAAAATGCGGTGAAAATGCGCTTTTGGTCCCCTACTCTGCCAACCTGGCGAAAGTGTGCGGTGGGTCCCGTACTTGGCGGGTTTTCAAAAACGCTGTTGCCATGGCGATAATGGAATACGATTTTTAACTAATCAGCAACCAATGAAAATGACCGATTTTTCAAACTGAAACTAATTAACGACCAATGGAAATGCTAAAAGAAAAAAAACCAATTAATGAGCATGCGCGAAAAAAAGCAAATTATTTCCTACGGAGGTTGCCATAAAGAGCTCATTGGGTATAAAAACGTCCGGTTTACCACGCTTGGTGCATTTATCGCCAAGTTGGCAGAGTAGGGGACCTAAAGCGCAGATTAACGAAAAATGCATTAGAAACTGATGAAGAACTTAAAATTATTTTAACTTACTGTAAGGAAGGATGGCCAAATAAAAAGAAAATTCCTGAAGGCCTTAGAAATTATTATAAATTGCAAAGTGATTTGTTTATATTTGATGATTTACTATTTTTAAATAATAAATTAGTAGTTCCTGTATCATTGCGCAAAGAAATGCTAAATTTAATACATGAATCTCACCTTGGTATAGAAAAATGTAAAAATAGGGCAAGAGAAATATTTTGTTGGCCTGGCCTTAGTAAAGATATCGAAAATATAGTGGAGCAATGTGCTATTTGTGAAAAATTTAGGAAGGCTCAGTCTAAAGAACCATTAATGCCTCATGATGTACCGAGCAGACCATATCAAAAAATTGGCATTGACCTAATGTTTTACAGAAATAATAAATATTTGGTGGTGATTGATTATTACTCAAAATGGATTGAAGTAGAAAAGGTAACTACTAAAACAGTGGAAAGCATAATAAAATCCTTAGAACTAATCTTTGCTAGATTTGGTGTACCTGAAATAATTGTATGTGATAACAATCACTTTAACAGTTTTGAGTTTAAGAAATTTCTAAAAGAATGGGATATAGAATGTCAATTTATTAGTCCACATCATTCACAATCCAATGGAATGGTTGAGAAATCTGTTGGAATTATAAAAGCAATTTTTAAGAAAGCTTATGAGGATAACAAACGTCCTTTTGTAGGACAATTAGAGTATAGAAATACTCCCATTTCTGGATTAGGTTTGTCTCCTGCACAACTGATGTTTAGCCGGAGATTAAGGACAAAATTACACATTAGTAATAAATTGCTAACTGTGGAGATATTTGGAGAAGTACCAAAATTATTAAAGCAACGTCAAGAAAAACAAAAGTCTTATTTTGATATAAACACTAAAATATTAAAGCCTTTAAAAGTAGGGGATAATGTGTGCATATGGAATTTCAAGAATAAAACTTGGGAGCCAGGAACTGTGCTTTCTGTTAATAAAAACCCAAGGTCTTATAATGTGCAAGCTTCAAATAATCGCGTCCTTACGAGAAATAGAAAATATTTAAAATTATCAAAAGTTAAAAGAGATTTTGAATCTATTTACTCTGACTTAGATTTTCCATTGAGTGATAGTGATATTAATGATGAGAATTCAGCTTGTAACTCAAAAAATCATAATCTTGTTAAGAAGTCACCAAGTGTATTGAAGTGTCAAGATAATACCCATTATCAGACCAGATCTGGACGTGTTGTAAAATTTCCATCACACATGAAGGATTATTATAGATTTAAAAGCTAAAAGGGGGGGATGTGATGTACTTAATATATAAAAATTTATTTTCATTTTATAATTAATTAAGCTGTATCTGGCAACAAGAGAGACTGGTTTTAAGAAGTTATTTGAATGTGCTACAGATGAATAAACAACAAACATTACAATTTATTCTCATATAAATCTCTGTTATTAATAATCTATGTTCTCAAATAAATCTATGTTTCTTTACAACCATACTCTTTCATACAGTGAAACTGAGCGTGGAGTGCTAATTCAATTGACCACTTCTTTCTGCCTGACTTGCAATTTGCGAGAGTTAACTCAGACGCCATTTAAAAGCTTTGAGTGAAATTCTGTGTTTGTATACATTGAAAACACTGATTTGATTTTTAGTGAATAAAGCGAATAAGTCTGTATATTTTTATATTAATTTGAAAATTGTATTTATATCTCCAGAAATTAAATTGAATTAAACATATTTTTATAAGTTTTGGGATTTATTTGATTAATATCTTGTACCTTCGCTAAGCCTAATGTTCGCGATGTCAGTACATGTTCCCAATCTTGACGCCATTGAGCCGATGGACTTGGAGCCATGTCCTGATATCTTCACTGAAGTGAATGTCTTTTTGTCAATGGGTTCCGTCCCCCTTGATGAGGAGGAACCCATGGACTGGGAGACATCGTTCAGTGAATCAGATTCAAAACCGTCATTTGAAGCTCCATTTGAGACGGGTATTTTGACTAGGAGCAAGGCTCTTCTCCTAAAAGCATCTGTTAGCGAGAGAGCCATTGTTCCAAAGTCGAAAATCCGTCGCAAATGGAACTTGTAAATGATGAGTTTTGTCTCTGACATATTTTATCTCCCTGTCTTTTGAAATTATAGAAACGACAATTTGTAATAGAATTGAAAAACAGCTTGTGACCATTAATTTTTTTATATCGAAAAAATTAATCTTAGAGTTCTTTTCGAAACACATTGAATCAATATATTTTTTGTACATAAAATCTAAAACAAAAACATATTTCGGTCTAACAGCAATGGTATTGCATAGATGAGCTCAAAACTTGCAATTGTTAAACACTTTTCAAGAAGTTACGCCAAACATTCATAACTTAAGAATATGCTTCACTCGGTGACCATTTTTAATTTCAAGTTTCTAGTTATGAAAAATCAGTAATTAATGTGCACTTGTTCCGCATAAGTGGACGGAAGATCATCACCTATTATAAGATCATCGTTGCGTTCACTTGAACTTTAACAGTTTTTCCAATGCTAATGTTATCGGTGGCTTGTGGTGTCATAATATTACACTTGGCTTTATTAGAGCATACGAAATAAAATATTAACATCTAAGGAACAATGACATAAGCGCTTCATTAAATTGGAAAGTACTCATTGAATGAACATTTCCTTCTGAGTCTCCTCCAGATCTTGTAGTTGGCGACGGTTCGTAATTTTCGGTGATTTTTCACCAGAGAGTCGAAGTTAAATAACTACCCAACTGAAAGTAATCAGATTTAAATTTAATTATAAACAAGACAAATATTTTGAGAGCTCTACTTGGTTTTAAATATTTCTTACTTATATTTTCCGATTTGGGATCTTCCAGAAAATCTTAACTATTATTTTCGTGAATTGCAATTTTTTCGGTTTACTTGAGTCTTATTCATATCTAATGAATTTAACTTCATAGTGAGATAAGCAATAGAACTTCGCACTTGGACTATATCCGAAAGTTTTCAAATTGACCTCGTACATTTTATCATTTGTTATAAAAGCAATTGTTATTTCAAACAACAAATCTTATGTAAAAAGCCAGTGAAAAAAATTATTCAATAGAGTTATCCTTGGCAATATTTTACAATCTCTATCAAGAAATATTTTCAAATGCCTTGAATAATAAATTTTCGTGTTCTAAAATGGAAATACATTTCATTATGATAATGTTTCATTGAGCTGTTTGAAATTGCACACTTTTGGCACATTTCCTAAGCACTCTACATTTTATATATTTTTTTTAACTTTTACAAGACCAGCAATTATGCTATGTAACCTTTTTATCATACAAGTAAATTATAATGGGAATTAGTAGCCTGCTATTCTGTTTAAATATTCACATAACCTCCTTTTTCGACAGGTGTTTTTTTCTTCTCATTTTAAGATACATTTTGAAATTTTGTTAGTGTCTACTGTTTAATTTTACATTTTAATTTATTAATTTCCCTTAGAAGCAATTTCTATTCCCAGTTAACGATTTTTTTTATTCCAATCGAAAATACATGTACTAAAATTCTAATGTTTTCGAATGTTGTAATTTACTCTTATTTGTTAAACGTTTCATATATTATTTCCTACAAATGATAGAATTTACATGACTTATTTTAAAAACTGTTTATACTTTTAAATTTATATTAGGTTTAAAAATATAATATAATTTGTGAAAGAAAATTTTTTAGCGATATTTTTAAAAATTACTTAAAATGTTATTACAATTGTATCGTACGATAAATCGATTCTGGAATATTCTCCGCTAAAATAAAATGCACTTTGTTTTACCATTTCAAAAATCCACGTCTCTCAATTAAATAATCAGCTCCTGACAATGATTTTGATTACATTAATAAAAATACTGATAAATATTACACAAATGGGTCTTCGGCAACAAATAAAATGTATTCCACTGATTTTTAAGAGACTGAGTATTTTTAATTAAGCGAAATTATATAAGTAAAAATGACACAGCCATAAGGAATCCTTATATACTAATTAGTGTACCAACAAGTTAAATTTCATTGTACCTTAAAAATTGTTTTATATAATTTGTTGAGTTTCAGAAACTTTATTATTTGGCACGTTTGAGTTTCTAAAGGCAAATGTACAGAAAATAATTCAGAAAAATGTATCATACATAAGTTGCACTCGGAAATAAAGATGATTTTTTCTTAAGTAAATGTGCAGTAAATTTCTTGTCATCCTTTCATATTATTTTCACATTAAAATTTTGAACTGCATTCTACACCACTGATTTAGTTTAGCATTAAAATTATTTAAGAAATAAGGTGAAATATATAATCTGATTTTATTTATTTTATTTTGTGTCAAGAAAATATACATAAATGTGCGGTCAATTTGCTTCAAGAATTTTAACAAAAAAATATTTAATGTATAAGTATTCATTCTTAAACTTTTATTTCCTCAATATATATATTTCTGATTTCCAAAAAGAGTTTAAAAAATATTTATTAGTAAATAAAAATTATTTATCAGTATTATTACGTTAATTAATAGAATGATTATAATTCTCAACATTATTTAATGAAATATAAATAGATGATCTATTTTTAAATAACCTACAGAATGCTTTTTCAAAAATTTAGCTTCATTTTTCTACTACATCTATTTTTTCGTTCAAATAGAAGAAGCAAAATCACTATTCAAATTACTACATTTTTCTTACGTAGCATTCATTTCTCACAATATAAACTTACTAGTCTTATTTCAGTTTGTAAAATATAATATCATTTTTCAAAATTTTTAACTGCTTTATTCCCCTTTGCAATTATATCCATTTATACTTTCTTACAGAGCAATACATTTTCGTACAAATTAAATCTCCTAATATAAAATTTTTATCAAATAAGTTATTGCGTAAAATTTTTGAGGAAGCAAATATCAGAAAGAAATGATTGCCTTATTTCTATCAAAATTGAAAGGGATTGAGAATAACAACTGTCGTTTCGAATACATAATACTAATTTTATTTGATAAAGTATATTGGACTTACTGACACCTTTGACAAAAACAGTCACTATCAATATTTCAATATTTTTACAACATGTGCTCTTGTTTAAGGACTTATTGCTTAACAATTTGATAAATTTTATGACACAGAATATGTTTCATTTTTTCAACATCACGGAACTAGGTATTTTGCGCTTTTCATTAAATAAATATTTTCACAGCATTTACGTTAGTTATAAACAGTTTATTCTTTTGCAAAATATTCTTAGAATTTTTCGGCAAGTAGTTAATTTTTAAGTTTTGCTATATTTCAAGAGGAATTACTGAAACAAATTTATGTTATTAGTTATACAAGACAAAATTAAATAATTTTCTAAATTGTCTAGAATATGAAATTACTGTAAATGAGAAAGAACTATCTAATATTAAGAATTCCTTACCTATTTACAATGTTTTGTTGTTTAAATTAATTTGCATTTTCAGCTCGATTTTTTAGAAAGCATGAGAATGAGAAATAAAAAAATAATTCTTTTTGCTAGTTAAACTGAAATAAGGGAATTTTTTCTAATTCACTATTTTCATCAGAAATATTACCTTAAATGGTTCTAAAGAAAACTTTCTTCTGAAAGAGTGGTTTGCAAAACAAAATATAATCACATATATAAAATATTTAAAACATTGTAAATCCTTTATCTCACAATGAAAATCTTTCTTTTGTGTCAAAGCTCTATTGTAACAAAAATTCATGTTCGATCGAAGGATCATTTGCAAATAAAATAATTTGAATGCAGCGCCCTCCATTAACAAATGCTATTCATTCACTTTTATTAACTTTAATTTCATTTCCAGGCTGATAATCAAAATTTTAATTTATTTCATCCACATTATATTTTACGCTAACAGAAGTGTGGGAAACACGTCTGCCGCCATTTCATTCAATAAGGATATTTAAACATTCTGCTGATGAAAGAAAATGGTCACAGAGAAAAGAGCCATGTGGGTATTGCTTCGATTGAAAAGTTATTATTTTGAAATAGTTTTTGGTTAATAAAATGCTTGATATATCAGAAAGTAATAATTTCATGCACCAATTAGTACCTAGCTCTTAAATGCTGTGAGAAAAAAATATTTATTTCTGTAAAAACCATCAATCCTTATAATAATAATCAAAAGATCAAAGCGGTGCTCTTTCTACAAGAATATAGGTAAAACATTTGCAAGAAAAAATAAAACTATGTTAACAGGGAGATAACTTTTTATATGGCAGCGACATTCTGCCATTAATCACTGATGACGACTTATTACTAAAAATCACGGGTGACGGCATATTCCATTACTAATTACTGGTGACGACTTTTCCATTAATCACTGGAGACGATTTTTACTATTAATCACTGGCGGTGACTTATATCTATCAATCACTGGAGACGACTTTTTACTACTTATCACTGGCTAATGACGACTTTATACCATTCATTTATCAGTGATAGCGACTATCTATTTATAATTACTGGAGTCAAATTATAATTATTTTGATGGGATGAAGATTATTATTATGTATTCTAGATGCAGAATTGGACAATCATTAAAGACGACTTCTATGATGTGGAGAAGATGGTAACATTTCCTCGTAGGGGACAAAAAATATATTAATGGACCCTTCCACATAAAAAAGATCTGAAGCATTTGTTCTGGATAACTAATATCATCAATTAGTTATCTCGTAAAAATTAATATACATATATCTGTCAAAGGATGCTCAAATGTATGAATATAACCATGGATTCAATTATGAGACATAATAAATAACATATACAGTGCCATTGGAAAACGACAAGCAGATGTCAATACTTCTAATCTTCTTTAAATTGTCTCAAGCTAATTACATTGATATTATTTATGAATATTGAAAACAGAAAATCGAAATATAAAATAAATGGGAACAAGTTAATATAATTTTTTAGTCTGTAAAATTGAGGTTTCGTAATTATATCATCATTTTATAACATTTTCATAGAATCGCATTTTCTAGTTTTATGTAATTTTTACTATTATTCTTAATGCCAGAGTTTCTTATATGCTTACATGAATAGGAAAAATGTTTAGAATTCATTAAATTTTCAATAATATATTTAATCAATTGATATTCTGTGGAAAGTAATTTTGGTAAATTCATGTGTTGAATGTAAGTCTGAATATGTCAGAAATACTTAAATATTTTATACACAAACTGCAGCAACTAACATTTTTTATTCTCAATATTTTCTGTTTACTGAACATATATTTAAAAATACCAGGGTCTGCTTTACACTTTTATTCTTTATGTGTTTCTAAAACAAATCTCATGCATGCAAATCCTGGATTAAAGGGAATCAATGAATGAAGTTCTTTTCATTATGATTCCTCGCATATTAATCATATTCTGAAAAGCTATTTTGCACTCTACATAAGATTTTGAAATGCTGCATATATTCAAGTTACGCGTATAAACATAGTTATGCAGCTTATCATAATTTTAAAATAACAAAATTGCGGAATTTATTTATTAAAAATTGAAAGAATTAGATAAAGTTGTAATTTCTAAAATAAAATATGAAACGTATTAAAATTTCGTTTCTGGCTATACATTATAGAATTTATATGAAAACAGAACTGCGAGCAAATCATAGCATTGTACACATTTAGAACAAAGAAAAATAAACGGAGTTAATGTACTTTCCTCAAGAAAATTAATGTATGGAAATAAATTGTGAAACCCATCATGTTCCTAAATATTGTTCGAGATTCCTTAGAAACTTGTAGCATATTAACAGCATAATTTTAACACTCTTATCGATGTTAGCAATTTCGGATGTTTCAAATTTTAAATTCTTTAAAATTTGAAACATCCGAAATTGCTACCGAACTTAACTAACTTTAATAATACAATTTAATTAGCATGATTCTAAATATGAAGTGGTAACTTATGACACTGATTTTTCAAAGAAATGAAACCATGATTCCCCGTTGCACTGCAGAAACTGGAAAATAATACTCCTGAAAGCGACATTGGTTAAAAGTACCAAACAGCATTATTAGCACATTTAAAGATATAAAATAACACGCTTTTACACTCACTTACAAACAAAAGAGAGACTTGTGTATTTGCTATGTGCATGACTATTTAAGCAGAGGGACCAACCATCATTTCTCCTCAGCAGAAAACAATGTAGTATGATCCATGGAAATAACGACTAAATATCATTAATATTTTTCGTAAAAACCACCTGACTGAATGACGATTATTTAGAAACTTCGACAAGACTGCTTGAGAACGAGAATTTCATCGACACTGTACTCAGTGTTGTTTAGAAATGTTTTTTTTCCCTCTTCCTGGGAGTTTCATAACATGTATTGCTCTATATAATGGGGAAAAAAATACAGTTTTTGTGTGTAAAAGTGGACTTAGGGCTCATTGGCGAAACCACTATAAAAAAAACGCATCTGGATTCCTACCTCTTGGGTGATGTGGAAAAGGAATAACTTTTTTTAGCTTGTTTAACTCAAACTTGAATATAAATTTATATTCGTAAGTTAACTCATAGTGATAAAGCATTCAATAGATTTACTGTTCTAAACGTTTAAAAAAAATGAATATTTTACAGCTCTTATTATTTACATTTCCCTAAATCATATAAAATCTAAGATTTGTTTTATGAGACTAATTATTTGAGAGATACGTATTGCATAACTTTTTTGCATAATTAATCATACCTGTAGAAGTAAATATAAGCACATAAAATTAATGAAGTGAAATTATTTAACTTATGATACATGCAAATATTATTAAATTTGCATCACGTTAATAATTGTATAGTATTCCGTGAATCATGAATTTTTAAAAGGCTATATTACGGGAAATAAAGTTTATTATATATGATACTAAAATTTTTTAAAAATTATATTCAATAATCATTAAATTAAAAAAGAAATTTTCATTTTTTCCTTAATTTATGTCCTCTAAAAATAATTAAGTTTAATAACACTTTTAGTTTCTCACTCTTTATTTCAGAGTTTTTGAAATTTTTGGAAAAGAAGAAAGAAATTGCTATGGTCTAAGAAAATAAATCAATAGATTTAATATATAATTAAATAATTTTTCATATTCGTCTCTACATCAAAATGAATAAAATTAAAGTATTGTCATGATTTATATATATGTTTTAATCGCACAATTTTCTCTTTTTGATATGTTAAAAACATAAATCCTTGATTTCCAATGCGCTGTTAAAATATTCCGATGCTACATAATTTCGATATTCATAATTCTAATGTTTTAATAAAAGTAGTTTCCTTAATAATTTAAATGAATGTTATATTTCTAACAATTGCAAATGTTTTTAAATGCTGTCAGTAGAGGGCGACACCAAACCTTTGTCAAAAACTAGATAACCACATTAGAAATATTTTTGTTTGAAATTAACCCTTTTTACACCATGGCTGTTTACTAGCAAATGTTCTTAAAAAGACTACTAGTTTAAATAATCGATCAAATATTTTAAAATAAAATCGTTAGTCACATGTAAGAAAATGTCCCTTGAGCACGTCTGTATGGGTCATCATCTGTGAAAATTCTACCCGCTTTTAGAACTATGTTTTTCTCCCAACATTCAATGAACTGAAATATTCATTACTATTCAAAACTGCCATTTTGACTCAGGCTTTAAAGGAAAGAATTAATTCAATTATTACAGCAAAAAAATGATAAAAATTTGATTTATATTTGACAGCTTCAAAAAATATATATATAATAACTGATTCATTAGAATTGGAAAAGAGAGAAAAATGATTAAAATTGAGCAGAGAGATGATACAATCATACAATCCACGGTACTCTCATGTTCGAACTGTAACTAGCTCAATGTAACTTGATTCAATCCTGCTGAATGAATTTTGATGCTAGGACAATAACTGAAATAAGAGATAAATGTTGCGTTTTTACTTTCCGCATGCACATGCACCAATCAGATGCGTGCTTGAAAATTGTCTTTCTAGTGACACGTAAATATGTAAAAATCAAAACGTATATATGTACTAGGAAAACATTCATGCAAGATGACATCAAAAAACTGAACACGCTGAAATATTTAATATTATACCTGTCTATTACCTACGTTGATTTTGAATGTAGCATTCTTTCTCAAATCAAGTTTTGATTTCGAAATAAACTCATAAAAACTGGCAACTATTTCTTAGAAAAATGATGGTTGATGAAATCTTCAATTGATTTTATGAATTCTTTGCTAGTAGATTTTAGAGAAGAGTGTCGACTCGCTGCTGTGAAAAATATTTAGAAATTATTAAAATATTAAAAATATTAGAAAAAATTTGTAAATATTTTTATTCAGTTTTCATGTTCTCTCCATTTCCAAAAACTTAAATGAAACCTTATGATATTTTACTAAATGATATACAACCTTAATGGAAATTTGTTTTAAGTCTATAGAAAATATCTGCTTTTCCTACAATCCATAATAATTTTTGGTTTTCTGAATCTATGATCAATTTGGTAAGGTGAAATTATTTTCCCTAGTTCGATAGTGACAGCAGTTAGAAAGCAGGAAATTGATTATTCCTTTGCGTATGAATTTTATGAAACAAAAACATAAATAATTTTGAAATTAATTTAATTTTTTGCTACGTAACCAGCTGATGATTTGTGTCTAAAATTATTCTGTCTATGAGCCGCTATGTTGATTTATAATGATTTTTTTT
>JAPDSC010020507.1:0-12361 GCA_026290005.1 Latrodectus geometricus | reverse complement strand
TCAGAAATAGGCTACAAAAATACCTTAGAGTACTTCAAGTCTGGATGGCCCCTCAGGGGGTTTACTTTCTTTAAGTAAACACGGGTGTCACAATCCCGAGGTACCCCAGTGATCTTTCCTCTTCTTTCTTTTCTTCTCTTCTCTCCTCATCTGCTTTTCTTCCTTTTCTCCCTCATTGTGGTTGCCTCTCATGAGGTTGAGGGCTCCCCTTGAGCAGCTGTCGCCGCTCTGTTGCTATTAGCTACTCTTGGGGACTAAATCACCCACGTGTTTGCCGTGCGTGGAGACCCGTGTCCCTGGAAAGGAGGGTCCTGGTAATTGAGGCCCCCAGAGACCAACACATTACTTTGGCCTCTGCTTCAGGTAAACGGGAGGTGTGTTGTGGTCCTCAGCACATCAATCGGCTCAATGGATCAAGCGATCGGTACATCTGCTGGATGACTCGTTAAGGGTGGAGGCCATCACAGGGATGTACTGTGAGCGTATAGGATCTGGCTAGCACTGGTGCAGCTGGTCTGCATCCCCTTGTTGGACTCGGTGGTGGGTGGTGCGGTCAGGTCCTGAAATTTTAAAATTTTCACATGGAAAATCAAAAATCTTCTCTCCTGCGGGAGCAACATTTACCGATTGCTAATGCAAAATTTTTTATTGTTAAAAGGAAGGAGGGCACATTTACATCTGTATCTCCTTTCCTTATTTCAAAAGGAATATCGGGTTATATAGGGGAAGTTAAAAACATACAGAAAATGCGCTCTGGTGACCTTCTAGTCGAGGTTGCATCAGAGAAACAAGCATTGAAAATTGCAAATATGCAATTATTAGGAAACCTCGAAATTTCTGTCGCGCCTCATGCAAATTTGAATTTTTCTCGTGGTGTCATATCATCCAGTGATTTGTTAACAACGCCGACGGATGAGATTCTTGAAAATCTACAAAGCCAGAAGGTCTGTGACGTTCGACGCATAACAGTCAGGAGGGATGGAAAGTATATAGATACTAAACATCTTATCCTGACTTTTGCGACGCCAGACCTTCCACAACAGATTAAAGCGGCTTATATGAAATTATCCGTTCGGCCATACATACCAAATCCACTGCGATGCTTTCAGTGCCAGCGCTTTGGACACTCGAAGAGTGCTTGCAGGGGCAAACTGACGTGCGCTCGCTGCGCGTTAGTTGGCCATGATAGCTCAAACTGCAATGCAAAGGAGGCGTGTGTCAACTGTCACGGTGACCACCCCTCCTACTCTCGAAGTTGTCCGCAATGGTTACTAGAAAAGGAGATCACCACGATTAAAATTAATAACAAATGTTCATATCCTGAGGCACGACGAATAGTTTCCTCTCGCACTCCACAAGCTGGTGTGAGTTATGCAACTGCGGCTAGAAAAATCTTAAAATCCAGCAGCACACAAACTGATGCATTTTCTCTTCCCCCAATACAATCAACTGATATAATTACCCAAAAGCCAAGATCATCTCCTATCTTACTCAGAAAAGCTCCTGTTGCAAAGACGAAAGCCATGAAGGCTTACAAATTAAGATCTTCAAAGGAGGGCTCACGCAAGCCTTCCCTATCCACCCGAAAAGCAATGATCCTGGAGGCTGATGCTGTATCTCTGCATCCCTCGGACGATGATATGTCGTTCGGGGAGTCGACAGAAGATCCGCCCTCCAGCTCCGGGAAAGGAGCTTTTCAGTTTAAATAATAACTTCCTTTGTTTCATGGAACTGCCATGGTTTGCGATCTCACTTAGATGACATCAAGTCTATAATTTCAGCACATAATCCCGCATGTTTCGCACTTCAGGAAACTTTCCTGAAGTCTAACAATAACGCTAACATGCGTGGATTTAATTGCTATAGAAAAGACTGTGGTGACGATGGTACAGTGTCTGGTGGTGTTTGTCTATTAACATCCAATAGCTTTCCCAGCACTGTCCATCCATTAAGCACTACGCTACAGGCTGTAGCTGTGAGAATTCACACATCATGTTTGATTACAGTCTGTAGTTTGTATTTGCCACCACATGATGTCATCCGCCAAGAGGAACTTGATGATTTAGTTGATCAGCTGCCCAGTCCATTTTTGTTACTCGGTGACTTTAATGGCCATAATACTTTGTGGGGAAGTGATGATATTAATTCTCGCGGTCGTCAGATAGAGAAATTTATTTCTGATAATAACCTCTGTCTGATGAATGCCGACGAGAAGACATACTTCCACATACCCACAAGAACATTTCACTCACTTGATCTGGCCATTTGTTCTCCTTCACTTCTGCCATTGTTAAATTTGTTTGTGGGGAATGATCTGCATAATAGCGATCATTTCCCACTTGTCATCTCCCAGACTGGAGGTAGTAGTGTGCAGCAACATGTACCTACTTACGTGTACAGTCGGGCAGATTGGACGCTGTTTACACATTTGGCAGTTGTTGATTCTACAATGGTCATGATCCAAAATATAAATGAGGCCGTTCAAAAGGTCACTGAGACAATTATATGTGCAGCTGATACTGCAATCCCTAAAAGTTCCTCCAAAACACACAGGCGGTGTAAACCATGGTGGAATAAAGAATGTCAAATCACCTATAAGAAACAGAGGAAGTTATGGGGGTTATTTAGGAGATACCCCACAACGGAGAATCTTATTGCCTTTAAGAGAGCAAAAGCATTAGCTCGTAGAGCTCGTCGTAGAAGTAAGAAGGAATCCTGGTCTTGCTATGTTTCTTCGATAACATCTTCAACATCCAGTAAGCAGTTGTGGAGAAGAGTAAAAGCAGCCAATGGAATTTACAGGGAATTTCCCATTCCCATTTTAAAAACCGGAGCTGCTATACATTCTTCTCCGAAGGAAATAGCTAACGTCCTTGGTGAAAGTTTTGCTAGTGTCTCAAGCTCCGACTCTTACAATCCTTCGTTTTTAAGGATTAAGAGTCGTGCTGAGCGAACACCAATTCGTTTCAACCATGGACAAGCCTTACCCTACAACTGCAAATTTCGGATGTTAGAATTGAAGAAAGCTTTACAGCAGGCCAATAATACCAGTCCAGGACCTGATGGAATTAGCTATCTGATGCTTCAAAATTTAAGTCCAGACTCCCTATTGAACTTATTATATTTGTTCAATAGGATCTGGACAGAAAATACATTTCCATCAGTTTGGAATGAAGCAACAGTAATTCCGGTCCTTAAACCTGGTAAGGATCCTTCAGAACCTACAAATTATCGACCAATAGCTCTGACGAGTTGCCTTTGTAAGACTCTCGAACGTATGGTCAACGCCCGTCTCGTATATGTCTTAGAAGAAAATAAATGTATACATGTAAATCAGAGTGGCTTCCGTAAAGGGAGATCCACTCTAGATAACATTACATATTTGGAAACCCAAATCCGCAACGCTTTCGTGCGGAGAAACCATCTGGTTTCCATCTTCTTCGACATCGAGAAGGCATACGACCGTACGTGGCGATATGGTATTCTCCGTAAATTATACGATTTTGGCTTTCGGGGTAATCTCCCGATATTCCTTCAGAATTTCTTACGCTCCCGTATTTTTAAAGTTCGTATTGGAAGCTCTACATCCAATACTTTTATTCAAGCCGAGGGTGTACCCCAAGGCTCTATTTTAAGTGTCACTATTTTTAATTTATACATTACTCACATTCTTCATCTTCTATCACCTTCAGTATATGGCACCATGTATGTGGACGACCTGCAAATATCTTGCCAAGGATCAAACATGCGTTTAATTGAGAGACAACTTCAAACATCTGTTAATAAAATAGCTGCATGGTGTGCAGAGAATGGCTTCACACTATCTCCTAGCAAGAGCTGCTGTGTCCATTTCTGCAGGAAGACTAGCATTCACAATGATCCTGTTATCATACTAAACAACACACAAATACCGATGGTCAACGAGATCAAATTTCTTGGTGTTTTGTTTGACCGAAAGTTGACCTTTCTTCCGCATGTTTTACATCTGCGGAAGAAGTGCGAGCGATCGCTTAATATCCTCAAGGTGTTATCAAATACATCTTGGGGTGCTGATCGCACGTCACTCCTTCGAGTCTATCAAGCAATCATTTTATCTCGTATTGACTACGGTAGTGTTGTGTATGGATCTGCTAGATCTTCAGTTTTACGCAGATTGGACACTGTGCATCACTCTGCTTTGAGAGTCTGTTTAGGCGCATTCCGCACATCACCCGTCCAGAGTCTTTATGCCATTTGTCAACAACTGCCTTTAGACCTGAGACGAATGCAGCTGTCTCTCAATTACTACGCAAAGGTCATGTCTGACCGACAACACCCTTTACGTTCCTTGGCTTTTACTCCTGCATTAAAGAGATTGTATGATGCTCGCTCTCATAGCATCCAACCTTTTCTCACTCGTATTAAAAGTGATCTTTCCTTGACAGACCTATGTGGTGTCCGTTTCATTAAAACGGACTTGCTTTTATATCCACCTTGGTTTGATCAACAGATATCTATAATTAATAACTTTGTTCAATTTCGGAAATCGGACACAACTCCTACGATTTTTCAACAGCTTTTTTATTCACATCGCTGTCAGTATTCTTCTTATACGCCTGTATTCACGGATGGATCAAAAACTGCAGGACATGTTGGTTGTGGCATTTTCTTCAATAATAGGAGTTACGGCTACAACCTCCATACGTCCTGCTCCATCTTTACTGCTGAAGCAATGGCAATATACCAAGCGCTTCAGCTCGTGAATACAGAAAATTACTTAAAAATTTGCGTATACACTGACAGCTTGAGTGTTATCGAAGCGTTGAAAAATTCGAATACATATAATCATCCTGTTGTGTCCAAAATTTTCCAAACTGTAGATTCCCTTGCTGGCAAGGGATATGATATTAAATTCTGTTGGATCCCAAGTCACGTAGGTCTGGAGGGCAATGATAAGGCTGATGCAGCTGCTAAATCTGCATCGGCTGTCTATCATCCATCTGTCCCTCTTACTGATGTGAGAAAGGTTGTTAAAAACTTTGTTTTTTCTCTATGGCAGGAGTACTGGAATATGCAGGTCTCCAACAAACTACGTGCCATATTTCCATACGTCATCCCTTCATTAGTTTTACCGTTACGAAGTGCCGATGTTCGTTTGACTCGCCTTCGTATCGGACACACACGTTTCACACACAGACATTTGTTTTTAAATGAATTAAATCCCTGGTGTGAGGCGTGTGATGAACCATATACTGTTTCTCATATTTTAATTTCATGTCGTAATTTTAACCTTTACCGTTTTAAATATTTTCAAACTGACATTTTAACCATGTATGATTTAGTGGGGGAGTCTCCCCACCGAAACCTTTTTTCCTTTTTAAGGGAAATTGGTTTCCTTAATTTTATTTAAATTTGTTGATTCTTATTTTACTTTTATATACTTATGCTTTTCCTGGATTTTAAATTAAATATATACATTTATTTTTGTCTTTTAACCTTTTAATGTTGAGTTTGGGTTTTCCCTACAATTTATAACTTCTCTTTAATGCTTAATTTTTGGCGCAGCTTGTCCTTTTTTTGGACCTTGCGCCACAAAACCCAACCCAACAACAACAACAACAACTCATGAGGTTGAGGGCTCCCCTTGAGCAGCTGTCGCCGCTCTGTTGCTATTAGCTACTCTTGGGGACTAAATCACCCACGTGTTTGCCGTGCGTGGAGACCCGTGTCCCTGGAAAGGAGGGTCCTGGTAATTGAGGCCCCCAGAGACCAACACATTACTTTGGCCTCTGCTTCAGGTAAACGGGAGGTGGGTTGTGGTCCTCAGCACATCAATCGGCTTTATGGATCAAGCGATCGGTACATCTACTGGGTGACTCGTTAAGGGTGGAGACCACTTCAGGGATGTGCTGTGAGCGTATAGGGACTGGCTAGCACTGGTGCAGTTGACCTGCATCCCCTTGTAGGACTCCGTGGTGGGTGGTGCCGTCGGTCCCTGAATATGTTTAAATCCCATATGAATACCAAAACTTTCTCCTCACTCCCACGGGAGCAACAAATGTTAATATCATACTCAAAATATTTTACTGTAAAAAGAATTGGGGGTTCTTTTGAACCTGTTTCCCCTTTCCTTATCGAAAAGGGTATTACTTCTCATCTAGGAGAAGTGAAAGCTATAAAAAAGTTACGTTCGGGTTGCCTGTTAGTCGAAACTTCAACCGATAAACAGTCTATTCTGATACAAGCTATGAAAGCAATAGGTGACATAGCAGTTACTGTTGAACCACATAGCAATTTAAATTTCTCCAGAGGTGTTATTTCTGTAGAGGACTTATTTCATACGCCGACAGATGAAATATTGGAAAACCTACAAAGCCAGAAAGTCTGTGCTGTCAAGCGAATTACCATCAAGCGAGACGGCATTGTCCTAAATACAAAACATCTTATTTTGACTTTCGCGACACCAGACTTGCCACAATTTATAAAAGTCGCTTATATGAGGTGTTCTGTTCGGCCATATATCCCAAGTCCTCTTAGATGTTTCCAGTGCCAACGTTTTGGCCATTCTAAAATAGCATGCAGGGGTACACTCACTTGCGCCCGTTGTTCCGACGTTGGCCATGATAGTCTTACCTGCAATGCTAAAGAAGTGTGTGTCAACTGCAAAGGCAATCACACTTCTTACTCTCGAACTTGTCCTGTTTGGCAACTGGAAAAAGAAATAACCACTCTGAAAATTAAAAACAACATAACTTATCCGGAGGCTCGACGGTTAATCACTTCACGCACTCCAGTACCTGGCGTTAGCTATGCTGCTGCAGCCAAAAAGGTCACTCGATCTTGCAGCACTCAAACAGAAGATTACTCATGTCGTTCAGTTTGTTTGCAATCAAAGGTTTCGAATGCGACCCAGCCTATCCCCGCTTTCACAAAAATGTCAGCAAAGTCTAAATCATTGAAAGCTAGAAAACTGAAACTATCTAAGGAAGGCCCTCGAAAGTCTTCCTTAACTTCGAAGAAAGCCCTTCTTGCTATGGATGCAGACTCTGTTAAACTGCATCCCTCAGATGATGATTTAAGCTTAGAAGATTCATCTGAGATGACCATTAGTAACAGTGATAATGGTTAGTTTATATTCCATTAATGACTTCCTTTGTTTCATGGAATTGTCGTAGTTTCCGGCCTCGAATTGATGATGTCAAATCCATCATCTCCTACTACAATCCTGTATGTGTGGCTCTCCAGGAAACATTCCTGAAGCCCACTATTGGCTCTAAACTACGAGGATTTCAATGCTACAGAAATGATTATGATGGTAGCGCCACTGCAAGCGGTGGTGTTTGTATTTTCACTTCCAACAGATACCCTAGCACAGCACATCAGCTGCGCACTACACTGCAGGCTGTCTCTGTCAAAATTTATACTACATGTCTAATCACTGTCTGTAGCCTTTATTTACCACCAAATGACATCATTCAAGCTGAAGAACTAAATGAATTAGTTGATCAACTCCCAGCTCCATTTTTATTGCTCGGTGATTTTAACGGTCATAGTCCTTTGTGGGGTAGTGATGATACGAATTCTCGCGGTCGTCAGATTGAGCAGTTCATATCCGATAACTCTCTCTGTCTGCTAAATACCGACGAGAAGACTTATTTCCACGAACCTACAAGGACATTTCACTCTCTTGACTTAGCTATTTGTTCTCCGTCACTTCTGCCGTTGCTGAAATTCACTGTTGGAAATGACCTTTTCAACAGCGATCATTTCCCTCTTATCGTGACTCAGACTGGAAGTAATAATGTGTCCCATAGGCCACCGAATTACGTGTACAGTCGAGCCGATTGGGTTCTTTTCACGCAATTGGCCGTGATTACGGAAGCAAGAGTTAAGAGAGATGTGATTGATGATGCCGTTAAATATGTCGCTGACACAATAATCCAAGCTGCGGATGTTGCTATTCCTAAAAGTTCTTCTATCCCTCATAAGCTTATGAAACCATGGTGGAATAAAGAGTGCCGACTATCTTACAAGAAACAAAGGAAGCAATGGAATATTTTCCGAAGATACCCTACTACGGTGAACCTTATTGCCTTTAAAAAAGCCAAAGCTCAAGCTCGTAGAGTAAGACGCCAGAGTCAAAGAGAATCTTGGATTCGTTACGTGTCTTCAATTACTTCATCGACATCCAGCAAACAATTGTGGAGGAAAGTAAAAGCAGCCAATGGTATTTATCAGGATTGTTCCATTCCTGTTTTAAAAACTGGTGCTGCTGTGCATTCCTCAACGGTAGACATTGCCAATGTCATCGGAGAAACCTTTGCTAGTGTGTCCAGCTCTGATTCCTATAGTCCCGCTTTTCAAAGGTCTAAAAGAATAGCTGAGCGGACTCCTCTACGTTTCACTGATCGACGCAATCTACCGTACAATTGTGCTTTTGGAATGTCAGAATTGAAGACTGCCTTACATCAGGCAAACGACACCAGTCCCGGACCTGATGGAATCTCTTATCAAATGCTTCGTCATTTACATCCAGATTCATTATTGAACATACTTGTATTGTTTAATAGAATCTGGACGGAACATGCATATCCCACTTCGTGGCGAGAAGCGATAGTGATTCCTATTTTGAAACCGGGCAAAGATTCCTCTGACCCTATGAGTTATCGTCCAATAGCTCTTACGAGTTGCCTGTGCAAAACTTTTGAGCGTATGGTCAATGCTAGACTCACTTACATCTTAGAGAAGAATAATTGCATCCCTCCTCATCAAAGTGGCTTTCGAAAAGGTCGATCCACTATTGATAATATAATAGATCTGGAATCCCACATTCGAAATGCTTTTGTAAGGAGAAACCATCTTGTTGCAATCTTCTTTGATATAGAGAAAGCATATGATCGTACGTGGCGCTATGGCATTCTCCGTACTATGTACCATCTTGGCTTTAAGGGTAATCTTCCCTTGTTCATAAAGAACTTTCTATCCCTCCGGCTTTTCAGAGTGCGCATTGGAAACACGCTTTCCAATACTTTTATCCAAGCTGAGGGTGTTCCTCAGGGCAGCGTTTTAAGCGTGACCAATTTTAACCTTTTCATCAGCAACATACTTCATCAATTACCACCTTCTGTTCATAGTAATTTATATGTTGACGACTTGCAAATTTCATATCAAGGATCAAACATGAATATAATTGAAAGACAATTGCAAACAGCTGTTAATAATCTCACTGATTGGTGTGAACAAAATGGCCTCGGCATATCTCCGAGTAAGAGTTGTTGTGTTCATTTCTGCAGGAAAACTAACGTCCATCATGATCCGGTACTGCACATAAGCGGTAGACCTATCCCTGTGGTCAATGAGATAAAATTTCTTGGGGTGATTTTCGACAAGAAATTAACTTTCCTTCCGCATGTGTTACATCTGCGGAAGAAATGTCAGCGACTGCTCAATATCCTCAAGGTGCTTTCGAATACATCTTGGGGTGCAGATCGCACATCACTCCTTCGAATTTACCAGTCAGTAATTTTATCTCGCATTGACTACGGTTGTGTTGCTTACGGATCAGCTAGATCTTCCGTTTTACGCAGATTGGACACTGTTCACCACTCTGCTTTAAGAATATGCTCTGGTGCATTTCGCACTTCACCCGTCCAGAGTCTATATGTAATCTGCCAACAATTACCATTAGACCTGCGGCGGATGCAGCTGTCTTTTAGTTATTATTCAAACATTATGTCCTCACCTCATCATCCCCTACATTCTACGATTCCTAATGCCGCCCTTAAGAGATTATATAATGCTAGACCATCAAGCATTCAACCTTTTCTCGCGCGTGTTAAATCCTACCTTCTGCTATCTGACCTATGTGATGTCCGGATTGAGTCTATAGACTTTTTCGCACATCCTCCTTGGTACGACCCACGCATTACAGTACTCAATGCCTTTGAAAACTATAAAAAGTCAGACACAACTCCTGCTATTTTTCAACTGCTTTATGCATCTCATCGCTGTCAGTATGCTATGTACACTCCCATCTACACTGATGGATCCAAAACTGCGGGGCACGTTGGCTGTGGAGTATATGTTGACAATACCTCCTTCAGTTACAGCCTTCACAAATCCTGCTCCATTTTCACTGCTGAAGCCATGGCTATATACCGTGCACTTCAGTACGTGAGTACCAAAAATGTACATAAATCTTGCATCTATACTGACAGTAAGAGTGTTTTAGAAGCCTTGAAAAATTGTAACTATAATTGCCATCCAGTTGTGTCGAAAATTTTCAAATTGCTTGATTCCATCTCTCGCACTGGATTCGAGATACTGTTTTGCTGGATACCGAGCCACATAGGAATAGATGGTAATGAGAAGGCTGATGCGGCTGCGAGGTCTGCATCAACTTCTATTCTGCCTTCAGTTCCATCAATAGATGTGAGAAAAGGATTAAAACATTTTGTAACTTCTCTTTGGCAGGAATCTTGGAACATGCAAGTCAGCAACAAACTCCATTCCATTTTTGCATTTATCATCCCATTACATGTTTTATCTGTACGAAGCGCAGATGTCAGACTGACTCGCCTTCGTATTGGTCACACGCGTTTCACCCACAAACATCTCTTCTTGAGTGATTTAAATCCTTGGTGTGAAACGTGTGATGAACCATACACAGTCCATCATATTTTAATTGTTTGTCCAGATTTTAACCATTTGCGCATCATCTTTTTTAACAGTGATATTTTAACATTACAAGACTTGTTAGGGGAACCACCCCATCGCAATCTGTTTGCGTTTTTAAAAGCTATTGATTTTATTCATTTTATCTAAATTTAGAAATATTTTAATCACAAGGCTTAAATTTTATCCACTTACAAAAATATTTTAATCACATGTTTTCTAATTTCTAATATCATTTTAATAAAACACTTTATTTTAAAATTTTATACTTTTAAGTTTTTAATGGGCTAAAGCAATGAAATTACTTCCAAACAGATGTCTGGCGCAGCTTGTCCTTATTTGGACCTTGCGCCATTAAAACCGACCAATCAATCAATCAATCTGACTTTTGCGACGCCAGACCTCCCTGACAATGTTAAAGCTGCTTATTTAAATCTACCTGTCCGGCCGTATATACCAAATCCCTTGAGATGTTTTCAGTGCCAACGTTTTGGGCATTCGAGAAACGCTTGCAGGGGCAAACTGACTTGCGCTCGCTGCGCAGCAGTTGGCCACGATAATTCGACCTGCACAGCGAAGGAGGTATGTGTCAACTGTAATGGTGACCATCCCTCCTATTCTCGAAATTGTCCTCAATGGGTACTAGAAAAAGAAATTACCACCTATAAAGTGAAAAATAAAGTTTCTTATCCTGAGGCTAGAAAAATGGTTACCTCTCGCACACCGCAAGCTGGAATGAGTTATGCGGCTGCTGCAAAAAGGGTCACCAAAAGTATAAGTACTCAGACGGATACTCTTGCACTCCCCGTTACTAGATTACCCCAAACATGCATTGAAAAGCCAAAAACTACATCTCCAATCATTAGAAGAGCTCCTTTGGCAAAATCAAGAGGCGTTAAGTCCTCTAAATTAAAATCTGCTAAGGAGGGTTTCCGTAAATCCTCCTTATCCACCCGTAGAGCTATGACCCTGGAGGCTGATGCCGTCTCCCTTCATCCCTCGGACGATAATTTATCGTTCGAGGAAATGATCGAGGACTCGCCTTCCAGCTCCGGGGGAGGAGCTTTTCTATTTAAAAAATAACTTCCTTTGTTTCTTGGAACTGTCATGGTTTGCGTTCACATCTAGATGACATCAAGTCTATTTCATCAGCTTGTAACCCCGCATGCATAGCACTTCAGGAGACATTCCTGAAGTCTACCAATAACATTTCTATGCGTGGGTTTCAATGCTTCAGAAAAGACTGTGGTGACGATGGTACAGTGTCTGGAGGTGTTTGTATTTTAACATCCAATAACTTCCCCAGCACTGTCCATCCATTAAATACTACTCTACAGGCTGTAGCTATAAGAATACATACAGCATGCTTAATTACAGTCTGTAGTATATATTTGCCACCACATGATGTCATCCGCCAAGAAGAACTTGACAATCTAATTGATCAGCTGCCCGCTCCAATTTTATTACTAGGTGACTTTAACGGACATAATTCTTTGTGGGGAAGTGATGATACAAATTCTCGCGGTCGTCAGATAGAGCAGTTTATTTCTGATAACTGTCTCTGTCTGATAAATACCGACGAGAAAACATATTTCCACACACCCACAAGAACATTTCATTCTCTCGATCTGGCCATTTGTACACCCTCACTTCTGCCATTGTTAAATTTAACAGTGGGGAATGATCTGCATAATAGCGATCATTTCCC
>JAPDSC010020503.1:2913-12956 GCA_026290005.1 Latrodectus geometricus | reverse complement strand
AATAAGAAATCTGTTATTTAATTAAATGATTATCAATGATAATCATTTAATTAAATAACAGATTTCTTATTTTGTGACTGTAATATATAGAATAATGTACTATAAATATATTTTAAATGGTTGGGCAAACACCTAGTCTCTAAATTTTTTGCTAATAAGAAATCAATCCTTACAAAAACAATAATATTATTCTGATAGTCTTACAATTCAAGAATAAAGTAGTAATATGCAGTTTCTCATTTATCTTACGACTCAAATAGCTAATAATTAAAAATAATAATAAAATGCAAATGGAATTATATTTCTCCTAAGTTGCAGTAGCAAACTTGGAAGATATAAGTATTGGAACTACGATCTACATTATTTCTAAAACTAGCAAAAACAAAATATACCTATAATACTTTAAAATCTAACTTTTACAATTAAATGTCAGCATTTCCGTTATCATAAATTATACGCATTTATTTTCTCCAATAATTATATTACTGCTCTAAATATTTTTTAATTATTTGTATCGTTAAATCTTTATAAATTATTTCATGTATTGGGAAAAATTCACACTAGTATAAACTGTCTGTCAGTTTTTCAATTTCTTTATTTATTATAAATATAGATTCAGATTTATTATATGTCCCGGGACTTACATTGATTATAACAATATTATAAAAATTGATTATAAAATAATCCTATTGTCTCTAGAGTTGTACATTTATTCAACTTCTTACATAACAGTTAGGAAAACCGCAAAATATTTTTAAGCAATTTTTATTACACATGATTTAAATTATACTTAAATATCTAAATTATGCACTTTATATATATATATATATATATATATATATATATATATATATATATATGTCGTGTTCACTAATTGCGACTGGGAAACGTAAAATATGTCGTGCCGCAATGTCCTCTATATTCCCATTACAAATTAATACCTCTGGGGGTGGTTGAAGCCAGGCTTTGGGTCATCACTTGTTTCAATCTCTAACTTGGAAAATACAGGTGGTGCTGTCATCTATGACCCAAAAGTCGTACTTCCCCCTTCGTATGAGGGTGCTCTATTCAAAAACGGAAGACGCTCTTTCACTTTGACTTCATTCACCTAGTCACTGACAAGCGGGCTTGGGGTTGCCAAGTGTCGTTAGAAACACACATATGTATATAAACTAAATTATGCACATCAATAGAATTTCTGGATCATTGCAGTGACAAATGTGGTGTATGATATCTTGTAGTAAGCAGCTTAAAATCCAAAAACTTTCGAAAATTGTTTTTTAATGTTTCATTGTATCTCCTTGGCTGTGATTTATTAGTTATTTTATTTAAAAATTTTCCTTCAGAAATTCAACCACTAAAAAGCGGATTTTCCAAACTTTTGGCATTCCATGAACATATAAATATATGTCACTTAAGATTGTTGTTTGAGAAGAAAATCATGTCTCATTAATAAAAAAATTGTTTACTCTTGCTCCCATTTCATTCGTCTTTTTTGTAAAATGTGTGAGAATTGTTAATCATTTGTTTTTCCCAAAGAATAATGAAATTGTATATTTTGCTACAATTGCGACCGTTAAACTAATTGATTAAAACAGCTTAAACTAGTTGGCGTAAATTTTATTTATCACGTGAGTTTCACTGTGATATTCAAATAAACCAAAGAATCACAAATAGAATGAAATGATTCTAATACAAAATTTCATATATTTATACAATTTTGAAAAGTTGAAAAAACGTGCGAAATTTATGAAATATGTGTAAAAAATTTAATATAGTTAGTTTTGATGCTAGAAATAGACATTTGTAAAACTAAAAATAAATAAAGGAATTGAAATTTTTCACTTCCAATAACAATTATAATTCAGCTGCTCTGGAAATGACAAAAAATCTTCACATTAAGAATATATTTTAGCCATTCACTTCAAGATGATTCTGATGCTAAAAATATGTATCTAAAAATCACGGTACGTAAAAAAAAAATCTAGCAAGCAAACGTAATTTTGAAAATATATGTCACATTTGAAGCTGACTCATATTAAAAATGACCACCTTTTATGAACGATGATAATATTAAATCAAAAAAGCTTTTTTTTTTTTTTTTTTAAATGTTGTGATTTTATTTTTAAAATGCCTTTTCGCAGCATTAATATTTAAAAATCACAACATAAAAAAATAATAAATAAATAAATAAAATTCTTTTTCACAACAAAATGGTATATGTAATTCTTTTTCTCAATTTCTCAAATGTAGACTTTCATTTAATCAATTTCATGTTGATTAGATTTAAAATTTACAATTAATACATGATGCAAATAATCATTTTTATAATGTTTATAAACGTAATGTATTGTGCCCAATATAATAAAATAAATGATTAAATGGACCTTAATTTTAAATAAAACTATTGAAAACTAGTGAATGGGGAATTTCTTACTAAGATTATGCCAGGCAAAAAAATGGTCACTAGGAATGGAACGCAATTATTTTTTTGTGTACCTGGTTTGTACAGACAACAAATATTTTTTAAGCAACAAGTATTTTTCCAATAGCCTTTTGTATTTGTTTCGTCTTGTAATGTGCTGCCATCTATTAGATTAGAAAATAATTATTATGTTTCTGTAAGTTTTATAAATATATTGAACTAAAATTAAATTAATAAAAATAAATTAATGAAGTAATTAAATAATTATTATAATTAATTTATGGATAAATAAAGTAGCTTTGTAATTAAAAGAAACTGTTTTAATAATGTTTCAGAAGATATGATCAATGTATATTAGGGTATAATTTATAGTTGCATAAGATATAAATATCAAAAAATATTGCATTAAATATCAATAAATAAAAAGTTTCTGTAAAAATCTAAATTTTATAAGTTTTTAATGTAAAACATTGAGAAATTTAAAATTTAATACAAAATGGAGGAACAAAAAAATTTGTATTTTATTTACATTAAGCTATAATTTTAAAAAAAACACGACACTAACACATGATCATACAATTAAAAATAAAAATTAATGTAATTTATCACATTTTATTTTTTATTTCGAAATTCTAAACTAAAATGGATAAAATACCTTTATTAGATTTAAATTAGCATTCTAGTTAAATGAATAATAATTAATTGTATGATAAATATATAAATGAACTTTTCTTTTTCCAAAAATTAAAATCTGGATATATGTAATAAAATATAGAGAAACTAAACAATGGCAGAATTAAAAATACACATATTTATATGGAACTGTAATAAAAATAACGTTGGAAATATATAAACGGATTTAATTTTAAACGTTTTATTTTTAATTTAAGAAACCAAAATAAAATAAATTTATATTTAATACGGTTCAAATAAATATGTTTATTCTACATCAAAGTATTTTTATAGTTTAATAATGTATGAAATTTCAGTCAGCTATTCAATGTAAATTACTTTGATAAAAAATCATTTTTATTTAAATTTATTAATTATTAAAAAATACAAGGCAATTTTGCTTGCGAAACTCTGATCAGAGTTCCATAAATGTATTTTTTTGCAAAACATTATGAAATAAAACAATGGCGAAATTTAAAAAATACATAATATTTACATAAAACCATAATAAAAAATTGCATGATGTTAAACAAAAGTAACAACAAAAATTCATATAATATACAATCTTATTTTGCTTAGAAAAATTTAAATAAATTGATATTTCGTATGAGAAAAAAAGACTTTAAAAGAAAAATATCAAAATTTATTTTCCTTGTTGTAAGTATTTTTACAAGATATCATAAAATGGAGTATTTATTTTAACAATTTCCATTGATTCATTCTCAGAATAAAATTTAATGTAATTATATAACTGGCGAATTTTTAATAGCAAAAAACATTCATGAAAAGAAAAAAAAAATGAAGGTTTATTTATTAATGTAAGAAATATTAATTACTTTTAAGAGTTTTATAAAATTATCTTAGAAATAGAAATATAGTAAAAAAATTCCATTCACATTTTCTTGTTCATGTTAATAGAGAAATTTGGAAGACAAAAATTGCATTTTAAAAGTTTAATTAAAAATAAAGTAAAATCTTAAAAAAAGAATAACAAAAAACAAAGGATATTAACAATTGTTAAACACATGAAAAAAAATCAGGCTTTTCTTACATTTAAGAAAATGTGATGTATTTGAAAAAAAAAAAAATGATTAACATTTAATAAATGTACAGCGATTATTGATTTTCGCAACTCATTTATTTTTTAAACGAAACGAAAGAATGAAAATGCTAATTTTATTCAAGAATATCTCTTATTTTTATTTCGCAATAGAAATTCATTACGTTCCCTCAGTTCCCCTCTCCAACTCAAAGCAATCATCCAATTCCAAAGAATATGTCCCTCTCTCTTCCTATTAAATCAACTTTCATTTCTCTTCCCCTACTTACTTATATATAAATCTTTCATTCGTCCCATTATCATCTATCCAGCTACATATATATATTTATCAAGATATATTTAATACTTTGCTTTTCGTTTTTTCAACAAACATTATGATATTAATAATTCTGAGATTCAAGAAATGGAAAAATATAGTTCTTATAAACTCAATAATTTTTACATACCGAGGGTGGTCCTACGGGTCAAGTCACTTTCAAATTATTCCATTCTCCACCCGCGGCGAAGAATCTAAAATTTATATTTCTTTTCTTATATTATTTTATTCCTTTTGTTTTCATTTTTTACTTTTATTTCTCTCTAAAAATTTTATTTTATTACACAAATATGTTTATTTTCAAACTGACTTACAAATTTGAAAATTCTAAGGCACCATTTTGCGATCTCTATTTGCATTTCTTCACTCAAAATCCAATTTTGTTTGTCAACAAACAACAGTTTGCCAGTGGCGGCATCTATTGGGCTGCTAGGTATTACTAATCATGATTGTTTTTATTGCTCTCTTGTTTCTAAACTTGCATCTCCTTGTTTATTTTAAAACTTAATATTATTTTTTAGAATTTTTATTACTTAATTTTAGAATAAAAATAAATTATATATTTATTAAATAAACTTGTATTTTTATTTGTTGTTTTTTCTTGTATTACTCTTTATTGCTCTTTTTATTATTTTGTTATTTTTCTTATGTGCTTATTCATTGTGCAAAATTTTTCTCATGCAAAGAACTCTCTTTGGGAGCACTTTTTAACTTCAAAAACAAAATAATTAAATGAATAAATTGATTAATAATTAGATAACTTCATTACTTTTTAAATGAATTTAGGTAAAAATCATTTTATTATAGAAATAATTATGTGCTCAAATCAATTCAAAATTAGATATTAATAAATTACTATGAATAGAAGTTTTATGGCCTTTTGGCTAGACACCTACTAAAGCTATTAACCTATAGCTTTCCTTCTCCTACCCATCCTCCCTCCTATTTTTCTCTGTCTTTGGCTTTTCTGTACTTGAAACAGTTACTTTGAGAGCGAGTGCATGCTTATTACAAAGTAATCAGTGTAGGCTTGTTAAAAAGCAATCAGCAAGTGTGTGCTTGTTACTTTGTAACGAGCACGTACTCGCTCAGTTATTGGCTCTTCTGTATTTGGAACATACCCGGACCCACACAGTAAATGACGAGTAGTTTGAAAAAAATACTGATTTTTTCCTGTCTCTAATAGACACATAAAATTATTTACATGAAAAACCTATGATAGGTATTATTAGACAGACGAGAAATAAAAGTTGCGAAAAATTTTATAAGTATCTTAAAAAGTAGAATTCTAAAATAAAAATGACAATCATTGATTGAGTTAAAATTATTAATCAAAATGATTTAATTAGAAGTTTAAAAAATACGGTGAAAAGTGATTTGATTTCAAAATATCATAGAAGTTTTAAAATTTGATTATATAGATTTGTTTCGTTCATTACATAAGTTGACATTTTTACGGAAGAAAATATATAAATATTATGTCCTTTAGAAAATTGCCTCAAATTAATAGATTTAATCTGATAATCATTTTATGAAAAAATTGTTTTTACAATATTTTTTATTAGATAATTATGGTAAATTAGGTACACATTTAGAAAAAAAAAATTCTGTTTAGAATAAAATTCACTCTTACCAAAAATGTCTATCAATAAATATCATAATAAAATTAAATTTAAAGTAATTGATTATTTAGTAGTAAGAGAAATTTATGACTTTTTATTGAAGAATTTAACGAAATTTTTACAAGTGTTAGAACACTGTATAAGGTAAAAGAATGATTAAACTAAAAAATCGATTATTAAAATATGCATGAATTTAGAAAGTAACGCATGTAAATATTTCTGATATAATATAAATCGATATAAATTATAAGAAATATAATTAATATCGATTTTATGAGTTAATATGTTAATGTTTTGTTATTCTGTGACATTTAGTTAAAATTGAAAGCCTTTTTAACTATATAAGCATGACATTTTTATAGGAGTTTAACAACAGAATTAAAGGTATCTTGTAGAAATTTTTTACTGTATTCAATATATTTTACTATATTTTTAATTTGGTACAAAGTGTTTTCTTTGTTATTTCAACATTAAAAAATTATGAGAGCAACATCTTCTTTTGACACCTTGATTTCTTAAATTGTCGATTTAGTGCTAGATATATTTGCAGAGTATTTATGCACTTCAACCGTCATCTTTGTTGTCTTTCGTTTTTTTTTAATAATTGTATTTGCTGAATTCAATAAATATATCTCAAAAATTTGATGTTTCTTCGTTATAATAACAAAATACATTGTCTGAAAAAATGCATGATTTCAAATTTCAGAGTCATCGCTTTGAAGTTTTTAAAATATTTTTTTCTGAATAATAGGCTAAAAAATTTTGTTTTCTAAATTATAGGTTTAAAAATATCAAAGCAATGTACACAAATCCAAAGTAGAAAACGGAAACAATAAAGTAATATTAATACCCAGCAGATCAATACCTATTTATTGAATTGGGATCAAAATATAGTTGTCAAAAAATTGAAAAATTATGAGTTAAGGTCAAAAAGTTAAAATTAAAAAACCATGAAAATTACTAACTATATCTAAAATAAAATGCATTTTTCTTAACAATTCCAATAAAAGAGCAAATTAAAATTAGGATTAAACAGTGATCTAGATTACCCGTAGAGGCAAAACTATACATTATGAATAGAATAACTCCCTGAAAGATGAAAAACATAAATGGTAGAAGGGGGTTAAACACATAGAAACCCTAACACTAGAAGCTAGCTTCATATGGTAATTTATCAAATCCTTAAAAGATAAAAAAACACGAAGAATAACGAAGAACAAGGGAAAAAGTCTTCATTATTTTTGAACCAACTACCGAAATAATAAAATATATTGAACAAATCATCCCAAATTATCTGCTTAGTGCAATTGGCTTTTAAGTTGAAAGAAACGTATATACGCGTATATTATAAAATCAAAAATACTCCATTCATACCAATCTTTCGTTTATCCACCTGATTGCATAAATAATTTGAATTCCAAAAAAGTAACTTGAAGTTCACGCATAGTGCAAATTAATTTTCACTCCTTTATTATTTGTTGACTAACAAAGGCTTTCAATAAATTGCACGTGAGTTAAATTATTTTATTACCTACATCAAAAAAGTATTACAGTCACAAATTGAATTGTGCTGGCATAAACTCAAGAGAGATCCAAAGGCATACAGATCAATCAATTTATTGATAGTTATTTCTAAATTATTTGAATGCAGAATTACTGATAAAGTAGACAAGTTTCGTCTCAGACAACTTCCTAATTGACAACTACCGAACAAACATTCATATAATTCACCCGCTTTTGGAGCAGTTGTGCTCATTGCGTCAAATGTTCTGCACAACAAGAGGGAAGCGGCACTATTTTCATTTATAGTTAAGGAGCTCCATGAAGTTTGGATACAAGAACTCATCCACAAATTTTATATATTAAATTTTCTCAATCAATTTCATTAAAATTTCAAAATTTTAATTAAAAGCAATAACTATCTAAATGTTATAAAATTAAAAGTGGGTTTACTCAAGAAACAATACATGAACCGATATATTTTAACATTTTTGTGACGAACGTACTTAATATTTATAAATTTAATATTCATAAACAAATATTTGTTAATAATACAGCTTACATGATAACATAATAATACGACCAATTTATCAATTGAAATTACATTCTAATATAAGAAGCGTGGCTTCTCAGCACAAAAATAAAGATAAATATTGAGAAATATGTTACATTCCAAAGTTAAATAATGTGAGAATGCATAGGATTTCATTTAGTTAAGCTCATGATGGGAGCAACACATATTAAAGAAATGATTAGGTTATTCCCATTCGACCATCTCCAAATATATTTCCATAGTTATAGAAATTTCAATTTTAATTTTGTCACAATAAGCTATTGATAAAGAAATCATAGCTTCGCAAAACGGCGACAAAAGCAATACTAATCTGAACTTGCTCTGCTACATGACACAAACGTGACAGTATTTTGAAAACGAATTAATACGAATGATTTCCAATGCTCATTTTTCTTTAGAAATACAAACGTTTTGAAAAATATGAAATTTTTACTGAACATATTATTGAAATCAAAAATGAATTTTTATTTTTTGATTTCAATGCTTCCGTCAAATACACATGTAAGCAACAATTTATTGAAAATGAATAAATAAGAATGGTTTCCAATGCTCCACTTTAGAAATACAAATGCTTATGAAAAATACAATAAGGAAACTTTTTTACTGAACACATTATGCAAACCAAAAATAAATGTTCTAGGTTAAATTAAAAATAAATCTAAATAAAATATCCCGTAAACTGTCATTGAAAGTCAATCCGTCTGCGACATTAAAGATCCACCAATAAAAAAAAATATCAAATTACTCCTCCACAGCAACCCCCGTTTTCCTTATCCAATTTATTCCACTTCCCATGTCATGTAAGGTTGCATTTTTAATTTTTTTTAAAGAAAAAGTAAAAAATGAATTTTAAATTTGGATTTTTTATAAAAAAGCCCTGAAAGTTTTGAGTTCAATAATTTACATATTATCAATACTTATGCAATTTCTTATTTTTTAAACTAATTTTCTTCAAATTTATCAATTTTTCTTAAATTTCTTCTCCTTGGGAAGTGGGAAAATCAAAAGAGGAGAAGGATGAGGGTATTTGCTGCACCAGCAGGGCACTTGTGCCGGAACACGTATTTCTTAATATAATTGGAGGGAGGAGTTACTAATTTAGGTGTTTTTAATTTGAAAAATAATTATTTATTTATTTTATTTTAATTATACAAAAAAATTTATTTTCCTTTATTTCCCATATAAATAAATATGCCCTTTTCACTATCATTAAATTGAAAGCAGTAAAATTTATTTATTTATTATTATTTTTTTTTTTCTCAGACTATTAGGCAGAATTTTTTGGGGAATATGGGAACCTCTACTCTGCTGGTATTCGTGATTAGGGCGATTTCCGGTACCTCACCATGGCTGGCCTTGTTTATTGAAAATTCAAGAGCGGGTTATATACAGGGGGATTACAACTGCACTTTACCGTTCGCAGATGGGTGCATTATTTTTACAGAATAAGATGAGGATTCAACAATTTAATTAAGGATGATTTATAGTTTTGAAACAGATTTTACAGCTCAATACATAATTATTATTTTACAAAAGTATATAAGATTTCATGGGGGAACAGAGAATTTGTAGGGTTTGTTTATTTATATCATGAGTAATTGGATTGGACGCTCGTGGCGCCCTTTTTATTATAGTTGGTGCCATTACACAAATACACAAATCGCGATTCTATCCAAATTCATAAAATAAAGAATTAAGATATTGTTCATATATATGAGATAAGGCTAGCAATTAGTAAATATTAATTTTCGAAAAGAAAAGAATATTGCTGTTAATTTTAGATATATGTTTATAAGAGTATAAGAGAATATTTTCAGTTTGTTTCCTTTTCCACGGGTAACTAATTTGATTCCGTTTATATATATATATATATA
>JAPDSC010020487.1:0-31628 GCA_026290005.1 Latrodectus geometricus | reverse complement strand
AAGGTAGAAGTGCCTGAAGCAACTTCATTTTTCTAAGACTTTCCTAGTTACTAAAATCTTTTCACTAAAGAACTGTCCTAAAGCTTTATGAATTTCTATTACAAGTGTGTGTAATATATACATATATAATATGTATGTGTATATATGTACATATATATGTATAAACATGTCAGTATTATACTGGTAATTAGCTTGCTGACTGCAAATCTAAAGGCAAAATCTCCAACTAATCATATATGGAGATATAAAACAGTTAATTTCTTTCAATTTATGCTTTTAGGAAATATTTCTAAGAATCTGGGAGAAACAATGAGCTTAACATTCTATTTGACTTGGAGCATCCTTGCATTTTAATTTATTTAATCGAATCATCAATCATTCTTTTGTATAAAATATAGCTGTGTCAATGAACCATCTTTCTTGTGAACTTTTTGTAAAATGATTTTAACTGCAAGCCAAATTTTATATGAACGACCAAATTTTATACAATATTTTTAATTTTTTCCCCCTATTACTATGTTAAATTTTTACTTGTTTGTTGAAACATACCATTTAAATATATTTGATTTTTAAGACCTGTATTTGCTTTTAATGTTTCGTTCCTGGGTTTGATTTTTCCGATAAAAACATATTTAACATTTTTCTGTACATATTTTTTTCTTAGTTGGCATTTTTTCTCACTAGTATCTGTTTTTACCTTTTGGTAATATGTAATCCGCGTAGTATGCGCTTTTTTAAATTTCGCGATAAAAATTAGTTTTACGATAAATTTTCATTTTAACTTGTATGATATAGCTGTCAAATTAACTTTTAATAACACAGATGTTTGATTTTCAAAATTACCTGTTGATTTTCAGTTTAAAAGTAGAAAATAAATCTAACGTGTGCACGTTACTTATATTTATACATCAAATATAAAAATTATCAAACCATTAACATGTAGAATTATCTTACATTTTTCAGCTTTTAAACAAAAAAACATGCTTTGTAATCAAATTCAATAATTCTTAAAATTCACATTACTGGAGGGATTTAATTAAACTATTTATAGTAATTACAGTTCATTTCATTTAAATGTTTTAGAAATATCTGGATTAACAAGTTAACTAGCAAATGAATGGTAGGTATTCTGACCTTTGATTCAGTTTGTCTTGGATACGAATCTGTTTGGCAATAGGTGCTTGTGGTGGCATAGAATCCTTTTAAAATTGCAGCCCCGATCAAATTAGCCTTTATGTAAAAAACCACATCTATTGAAATTTAATCAAACATCGGAGTAAAAAAGATTTTTATTCAGAACATTTGAATGAACTGAACGTTTTCGCTTATTTTGTGTTATGGGCTAATTTATGAAATTGTTAATGTATTTTCTTTGGTAAATGTATTTTACTCATTGACAAAGAATCCATTTCTGAACGAATAAAACACTGCAATATTTGATTTTATATATATATGTATTATAGAATTTGTAATGTGTTGAGTATTTTTAAGGTAGCCCCATTTATAGAGATATAAAAATGTGTTGATATACCAGGTTAAATCGGGTACTGCATGTTTTTCATTTTCTTTTCCAGGGAGACGAAAACGGAGGAGATTATCCTCTGATCATGAAGTGAATTGTAAGTTTTATTTTATTCTATATTAAAGTTTCCTCTGGGGTTAATTGAAAAATATTCACTTAACATGTTAGATATAAAAAAGATAAATTTTTTTATTTAATAGTTAATATATATATATAGTCCCAGTAACATTAATCTGCATACTTTTCAAAAGCTAGAATAACAACCTTTTGCAGAGCCGACTGCTTGAAAACTTAAAAATAAATAAAATCAATTAGGTTCTTGAACTAACTCAAATCTGTTTGTAATATACGAGGTGTTAAACATATCAAGATCTTCTTGAGATATTCTTGTTCAAATATATAGATTCGAACTAAGCTTTGATAATCAGTAACTTAGAAGAAACATTTGGTAGCATTTCCAGAGGAAGTATCATGAAATTTAAAATGAATCTTCGATTGTAACCTAGACACCATAAATGTGAAGGGAGCAAATTTTATGAAACTTCGTGAAGCACAAGCTCCTTCATGTCGTTCAAACATTCGACGGGATTGCCGAGTTTTTGCCATCCAACATGTGGCTTAACTTTTCAGACACCAGCATACTTAAATTCCTTATCCCCTCTGGTGTTTTAAATGTTAGATTTGTTAATTCTTAATAGGCATGTCGGAATATTTGTCCTATGTGGAAAAGGTACACAATATGGACATGAAAATTTCACTTTTTCAAATGCCATAGTTGTTCTAACTCACATGTGTCATTTTCCAAATCTTACGAATCCTGGAAAAAGTTGTAAGATAACATTTTTTGGGAAGGTAAATAGTAAAAAACAGAACAAAAAAATTGTTGACATCTAATATTCTACTTTACAAACAAATTCTTAAATAAACCTTAATCCAACAAAGAAAAATAGTTTACCATTATCCTGAACATTTAAATTTTGTAATCAAATTCCATAAGTATACCTTCCTATACTAGTTGCACAAGGAAATTTAATTCAACTTCTAATAAACCTAAGACTGTTGATGCCAAAATTAAAAACCAAAATTCGAGAGAACAATTTATACATCCTTTTCTGAAATATGGAAAAGAACTTCTGACCGTTTTAAAGGGTAGAAAAGAGAAACACAAATCAAATAAACCTAATCTCAGTGACACTAAAAATTGTATTGAACATTTGTGGTTCTCTTAAAGACAATGGAGTATTTAATGATATTTAAGTCTCATTTTATTGGCTTCTATAAATTTATTTTAATATAGTCTTTATTCTTATTAGTTATTAATCTCAGCTGTCTCAATCAGTTTTATCCGATTTACTCAAGCTCTTCGTTTTATGAAAAATTTGTTACTTGTCAATACCCATCTTAGGATAATCCTCCAGTAAAATAAAATACAATAAAATTCTATATGTTTTACCTTTTTAAATTAAAGCTGCAATTTTGCTCAATTTGAAAAGCACACTTGTGTAAAAATGTTTGCAGCAATCAGGATCTTGAATTTATTCTATCGACTCCAAAATCACTTATGATGAAATGAATTGAAATTTTGTCTCTTTTCTTTCTTTTTTATATACTATATCTGTATTAGTCCAATGTCCTACTACAACGAATCTTAGCTTTAGAAATGGAGTACTGAATGGCATTCTCATAGCGCTGTTTCGTACTCTTTCGTATGATAATTGCACTATATTCAATGAACTTCAAGCAGTGCCTTCATTTTTTCATTTCAATGCATAGGAGTTGACTAATTCTTGCATTCAGTAAAGAAGAAAAACTAAGTGATAGTTATGATGCTTAATTTCTAGGAAGTTAATAAACTTACTTTGCAACTATTTATGATCCATTTTGATTTAAATTTGCCAAACTATTTTCAGTTTGTTTGAAATGCTATAAACTAAATCGTTGAGCATAATTTCTTGAGGAAAATTTAAATTTAGAAAAAGATTCAACTCTTCAAAAATATTCTAACTCTTCTGTAGTATGTTAAATTCACTTTATATTATTTTCTTGACCGAATAATTTTATCGTCAAAAAGGAAAGGGAATGCTATGAATTTCAATATTCCTTAGATATCATTTTAAAAATTAAATCAATAATTTAAGTCTGCTGGATTAGTAAATTGAATCAGTTAAATACATTTATAACTATTAGAAAACATTCTACTAAAACGATAAATTATTTCCTTTAAGTTTTAAATGTTCGATAAATGTCAACAAAGTAACAGAAGTTGCAACTGAATGTTCTAGTGCAGGAATGGGCAAACTCCATCTCGCGGATAAAATTGTAATTTCCTGTTCCAGAGCAATATAAAAGAAAAATATATATATATGATGTTCATTTTCGATTTTGTTAAAATTTTCTTCCTTTTTTTCAAAACATTGGTGTTTTTACTCTCTATATTTTTGTTAATTAACATAAATCGAACAGAAATGGCAAACACGTGTCGCTTTCAAAGCAGAATTGGCGCCAAAAGCATTCTCTCTTTTGGGGTGCAGACATACGATAACTTTTATCAATTTTTTAATCTAAATTATTTTTTAAAATAACTTTAATTAAAAATATCCTGGAAGTTTTCATATTTTTTCAGCTCTAATATTGTTAGACAAATGTATTTGACTAAAAGATGCCAGTTAACATGTGAATGACAAATTTTTCTGAAAACTTTCAGATCCCATTGGGCTTCCAGTTGGTGATATTGACGATGGTGTTTTCGAACAAAATGAGCCGCATACATCATCAGGTAAATTCCAAACAGTTTTTCTTTTTAGTACATTATATAACATAAAAAATGTAGTAATATGGTATGTGTTGCCTTATCTTTACTGCACAAAATTTTACTGTTTTAATAACTGGTAATTTCATATTGTTTATTCAGTTCATCACAAACTCATGCTCAATTTATGCATGCCCTATGCCCAGGGTGCATAGGGGCTTGCATATTTGATTAATTCACATTAAAAAACTAAGATATTATTGTATGCAGTATATACATGAAAACTACTTGAAAAGTTCTGCGAATTTATAAATCTAAACATGAACTATAAATATTAACTTTGTGTCTTATTTAGTTACTTGACACGACTAGACAAAGACATTCCAAACGTTTTTTAGCAAACAACTAATGTGCTTGTACTAGTAATACAACTACAAAATGCATTTAACACTGGTTCTTTTCATTATACTCTTCAGTATAACGAAAGAACCAGATAGTGGATTGTAGAGCTATAACAGATGAACAAATAACATTCAAAGATTTAGCTTTTCTTGTTTTCTTCCAATGTTCAACCAGTTTTGAGTTTAGGGTAGTGTAACCAAATTGGAAAGATAATGCACTCGCTCTGCCAGAAAAAAATACTCATTACAAGCGTGGTGAGATTGTGATTCTTTTTACATCCCTTATGTGTCCATGTAATAGTTTTCTAAAAACAACGATTTCAAAATCTATAGTTTATACAAGATCTTAAGTATCTTGGAAGAAGTAATAGTTTTTCTTAAATATTAGTTTATTACCCATTATAAGATATCTGGCTGAAAAAGGTTTTTGTAATATTAATAAAAATATTTTGTTTTAAATTATGTAATTATTTTTAAACATAATTTTAGAAAATAACTTATTTTGAATAAGCTAATTTCATATTACTGTAATTTTTTCTGACTGTAAACCTCATGCAGAGCTTTAAGTTGACAACTGAAGTATCATTTATTTTAGAAAAAGGTACAAAGTATTGATCATTTGAGATTTTCTTAATTGTATCTGCTTTAATTTCAAAATTAAGTTAATTTTTCATGATCATACGTTAACTTTAGGTTTCAGAGAAATTTATTCTGGAATACACATATTTCTACACTTTATCGATGACTACTTCAGGGCGTTTATCGTATATCGGTAAACATGATCATTATCCATCCATAGAATAAATTTGTTTTTGCCACAAAACAAAAAATAGTTGCTTTGAAAGCAGTGCTTTGTTTATATACATTCTGAATAAAACCATTAAAGTTCAATCAATCTTGACAAATTAAGATGAACAAAGTTTTGAATGCCTCTGCATTCATATTTGAACTCTATTACCTTGCTTAAATACTTGGTACTGATTTTTGAGAGGGCTGTGTAAGTTCTGAGTACTTACATGAACATTCTTTTGTGTAAAAGATTTCAGTGTTAATGGATGGGATTTCCTTTCACTTCACCAATGTGAAGAACCACTTAAAATTTTTGCTCTGTAAAATAGTGTGCATAGTAAAATGTCTTGCGATAACATTGTTTCTAAAATTACTTTTGTTTTCAGTGATTTAAAATGATTACATAGAAAAATTTGACTTGATACGACAGCAATGCAAAGGGTTTTCAAATTACTGATTGTTATCAATTCATATTTTTTTTCTTATATAATATTGTTTCAAGTATTTTCAATATCTTTTTCTAAAAGTACAGAAATTAAAATTTCACTCTTACCAATTATTTAGGTTTTATTAATAAAATAGCTTGGTAAAACCTAAATAATTGGTCTTAATAACATAGCAATTTTTAAGACACTAATTATAGATCTGTTTCAAATGCTGTATTTTAGTATTAAATATTGAAATTATAGTTTCATAAAAGAAAATAAGTAGTTAAAAACGTCCTTATAAACAAAGCAAGACATATTAATTATTATAATAGAAATAATTTATCAAAATGATTAAAATTTAAACTATCTTATTAACTAAACTGTCTTATTTAACTATACTTAACTTAAATTTAACTATACTGTCTTACAGATGATCAAGAAGAGTTCCAGCCAGCTCCAGAACCACCAAAACGTTTACGAAAAAAGAAAAGGGGTGAGATAGAAATGTTAAAAGTTGGCTTGCCTCTTGGTCTGCTGAACTACTTAAGCCAACAGCCACCACCAACTCCCCCATCAGACAGAGGCTCACCACCACCTCAACGTCCGGTGTATCAAGGGAGACCGAGAGGCCGCCCGAAAAAAAAACGTCCCACTCAAACACGAGACAGCCGGGGAAGATTTACAAAGAGTGAGTTTTTATTTTGACAATTATTAAATTTAATAATTTCTAAGCTTCTTATAGGATTTTAACTTATTCATATATTAAAATCATTGCATTTTTTTTTTTAAATCTTAAAAATATTTTCAGACCCAAATACAATTCGACAGCCACCGCGGCCCAAAACCAGAACAAGAAGAACCCAGCTGGAACTATTAACAGCTGACCTTCCTCCTTATTTTCGATCATAGATACTTAAAACATTTTATTTATTTTTAAAAACATGTTAAAAATCATTAATAAAGACAGCCCAAAATTTAATTTTAATAATTTAAAAGCAATGGTAAATAAAATCCAGCAATTAATCTCATAAAATTTATATTTCATTCAGGCTCACATTCATATGAAGCAACTGCATGATTAATTAAATCTTTTTTATATTATATATTTTTAAATATAATTTTAATTGTTTAATGATAAAATACATATTTAATTCCCCAAAGTGATAAGTAATTTTCAAAACAAACTAATTTAATTTCTATTGAACCTTAAAAGGAATTGCATTCATCCATAGCTGCAAATGTGTTCCATTTAATTTCCTTCAAAACTTTTTTTGTATTACTTTTCTTAATTTAAAGAAATATTTAAATTTTCAATATGTTTCAATGTTTGTCATCAAAATTTGGAACAGATAATTGAAAAAGCGTAAATTATCTATATTCACCAAGCAGCGAAACTTTTCATCAGGAATAAGCTGTACCAATTTTTTGGCATCGTTTACCAATATACAAAATATATTGATTCATCATTAAATTCATAAATGCATTGTATAAATTCATATCAAATTGATCTTGACTCGTTAAATTAACATAAGACACTATTATAAAATTTACCATAACATATCCTCAAATGGTTTTTAATGAGTCTGTAAAAACTAGTTTAAAAAAAAAAATTTTGCTTTGATATATTCCCTTCATTTTTAAAATTTTAATCTATGTATGAGCAAGGGTTGGCTGTCAGTTGTACTAAATGAAAACAGAAATTAAGTCATTGTAACTATACTTGTGGAATAGCCGATAAGATAAAGTAGCTTATGTATAAAAAAAAATTCTTATTTGCACTAATATACCAAAAGACCATATTTTGACCCAAATATTTGTTGAATTCAAATTGCTGCTAAAAAAAAAATTAGTAATCTGAGCAATCAAAACTATTAAGTGTGTTAGAAAGGTGAAACTTGTCTGAATTTATGTAGGATAATGTATTTAAGTATTATAAGGTTACATTAAATCATATTTAAATAAAATCGGCGTGAATTACAATTAATATTTCTTAATTTCATTTCATATTTAAATTCTCACTCAAACGGCATTATAAGATTTTTTTTGAAATAAACTATTAACTGGAATTTAAATTAAAATGTATTTAAATTCTTAAATAAAATTGTTCAAAAATTCTTAAATAAAATTGAGTTATTAAGTTGAAGAAGTATACTTCTGTTTCAGTTTTAAAATAAAAAAAAATTTCAAATAGCAAACTAATATTTTATTGAAGTCTGAATCTTAATATTTCGGTTAAAATTTAACTTTTATGGATGTTTCCTATATTTTAATTCATGCTCTTATCAAATTTTAAGTGCTTCATGCATGATCTAAAAACTTTGATTTAATATATTCCTTAAAGAATTGTTTCATGTATTGTTACCAAACACTCATATTTTATTTTAAATTAACTCTTTAAAATGTGAAGATAATGAGAGATTATTAACTTTTTATTTTGACAACCATGAATCTCATAGTATTTTATCAATAAAATTGTAATCATTTTATTCAAATGTGAATTTAAAAAAATAAGTTGTAATATTTTTATTTTTTGTTTGAAACTTGTTGAAAAAGTTAAATGTTAGCATCTTTAAATCATTTCAAATTTCTTGTCTTTTAAGCAGTGATGTACAATGAAAGTAATACCGAGAAATATATAAGTGTAATGCTTAATTTAAAAAGTCATTCACGTAATAATTGATTGCTATTATAGTTGAAATAGTAAAGTATGTTGAAGAATAAGACATTTTCTACTATTAAAATTCTCGTTAATTTATAGTTTTGTACGATTATAAAAACTATTAGGTCTTAACATTCGTGTTCACAAAAAAGTCATTGAGTGGCAAACAAAAAAAATTATGGAAACAATGAAGATTTAAATTTTAGCAATTATAATTGGTGATATTTTGGGCAAAAATTGTTGGGAAAGTTGCAATTTATTTATACGCGTACTGAGAATTTTCTTAAAGCGTAATATACCAAACTTTTCCAAAAGGGATATTCTAGATTAAAAGGACATATTTTGTTGAGATACAGATGTAAATTAAGCTCTCTAAATACCTATGACAAAAAATGACATGAAGAAATTTTCTTTTTTATATCTTTGAATGAAATTAAAGCGACCTTTTAATAAATTTTTCAATTTTAAATGGGAAACACTAATATAAACACAGCTAAATGTTTAGAGCTCTGGACATTCAGTATGTCGCAAAAAACAAATTTTACAATGATGTTAGTGGTTGTTCAAAAACCACATAAAACGTGTTTCAAATTGGCCTTCATGGTAAAATATGAATGACAAACAATCCAAAGCATAGCTTTTTAGAACTTACTTTTGGATTATTAACTGAAATGAATTGCGATGGTTACTTATTCATTAAATTTCCTTCTGGTTATTGATTACTATATCTTTTACAAAAGAAAAATGCTGCCAATTTTCCAATGCAAAAAGGCCCGCAACGTATGTTCTAAAATATTTAAAATTCATTTAGTTTTTCCTTTTTATATATTAAATTATTTGAAAAACAGTGTCCCTATAATGTTAGTGTAAATTTCTGTTGAAATGTTTGCATCTATAACATGAATTTGAAAACTAAATATATATTTCCTTAAATTGAAATAATTTTAAAACCTCTTGATTTTTTTGGACTTAAAATTTACTTCAAATTTAAAGTAATGCTTTCATTTTTAAAGAGAGATATTGAAATATATCTTGGTATTATCTAACCATGATACATACTTCCTGAAATATTTCAATATTTCCAGAACTAGGAAAAGCTTCACTTTAAATACATTAGAATATTTAAAACCAATTATATTTGAAAATGTTTATTTTAATGAAAATTACTGAAATAAAAGAAAATTAATTCTTTGAATGACAACAAACATTTTCTGCTAATTTTTAAATAAAAAGTTAGAAATTTTATAAATTTCAGAAACAAAATAGAAACAATTGTGACAAAAATGAATTGAAATTTCAATGAAAGTCCGTGAAGTTGCAGTAAACTTATTACGAAAAAAACGTTGAATATTTTAGAAAACCAGATCGCAGAGGTTGTGTGAATGTTGTGGAAAGCTCACGAACGCGCTGTCCCTGCTAGAGAATATTCCACGATGTTTTTAATATTGGAACGAAATTTCGTGTTTATGATCTTCTAGAATGTAGTAGATGGTTTTTTAACTTTAAAAACCATGTATATTACAGTTTACCATTACTTTATCCCCCGTGCAAATTGCCATTCTTTGGGGAAATTTTCATTGTGAGCTATGTCGCAAAAAATAAAACTCAAATCTAAATTTAAAGCACTACATGTGTAACAAATAGTAGACTAAGAAAAAAAAATGCTATCAGATAAAATTTTTGGACAGTAAAAAAAGTATATACCAAAAGCATAGTTGTGTTTTTTTTTTCTTTATTGTTTTTTTTACACATTAAAAAAGTACTTAGCTTTTATACATTGTAGATATCCTCTTGACAAATGGTTCTATGGGTACACAGAGAGCTCAGCGAAAGATATTATTAAAAACTCTGGTGATGGGGCCCATTGAACTGCTTCCTGTATTGTGTTGGGGGGGGGGGAAGTATTGTGAAAACTTTACTGTGAGACAGCAGTAATATAAATTGATTGACAAAGTAGAAAGTTGTAAAGTTGACTTATTTGCACAGGTGCAGCTGGTCTGCATCCCCTGTGTCCATGTGTGTGTGTGTGTGTGTGTGTGTGGTGAATATCTCTCCTACTCTCGAAGCTGTCCTCTGTATTCGCTGGAAAAGGAGACGGGCACGATAAAAAATAAATTCATATCCTGAGGTGAGACGATTGGTCACTTCTCGCACTCTTCAATCAGGAGTGAGTTATGCCGCAGCTTCCAGAAAATCAAGACGATCAGCATTTAAGCAGAATTCTCTCTTCCCCCTCCAATATAACAGAAAAACCAAAATTCAAAAAATCTCCTACCTTTCATAAAAAAGCTCCTTTTGCAAAACTAAAAAAGAGAAAGCTTTAAAATTAAAAATCTAAAGATGCAAAAAAGCAAATCACCCGTCTCCACACATAATGCTTTCTCTTGCTTGGAGACTGACTCGGTTTTCCTTGTATCTCTCGGACGATGATATGTTGTTTGGGGATATGACAAAAGACCCGCCTTCAAGCTCCGAAAAAGGAGTTTTTTAGTATAAAAAAAAAACTTCCTTTATTTGTTAAAACCGAATTGGTTTGCTTTCATATCTTGATGATATAAAGTCTCTAATTTCAGCACATAATCCCATGCGTTTAGCACTTCAGTAAACTTTCCTGAGGTCTACCAATAATTTTAAAATACGTGAATTTAAGTGCTTTAGAAAATACTGTGGAGACGATGGTAGTGTCTGGTGTTTGTATATTAACATCCATAAACATCTTTCCCAGCACTGTCCTACCATTAGTCACTACTCTACAGACTGCAGTTGTAAGAATTCACTCAAAACTTTGAACAAATTAGTCTGTAGTGTGTTTGACACCACATGATGTCATCTGCAGAGAGGAACTCCTTGCATTAGTGGATCAGCTGCATACACTATTTCTGTTACTTGGTGACTTTAACGGCCATAATTCTTAATGGTTAAGTGATAACAAAAATTCTCGCAGTCATCTGATAACTCCCAGAATTTTGGTTAAGTTTTTGAAAACAGTTTATGACTGACAACTGTTTCTGTCTGATGTTGAGTTTGGGTTTTATAAGAAGTTTTCATTAAAATTTAATTTTTGGCGCTGTTAGTCCTTTTTGTACTTTGCGCGATAAAACCCAACCAATTAACGTGTTTGACATCAGAAATAACATCTATGCAGTCAGGGCTTTACAATTGGAATTCCTCACTTTTTATAGAAAGTTTCGATTTTAAGTAGGGAATAGTAAGCCTAGAGATATTTGTGACAGTCGAGGGAAATGGGCCGATGGGCACTTTTTTTAGAGACTCAATGAAGCTGCTAAAAAATGTAAAAATCGGCAGAGTGTTGCTGAGTGCAGTTTGACATCTGAAAGATCAGACTGATCTAGAATGTCTAAGTGATTCCGAAAATCTTGTGATATGCTCAAGAATGTTCTGATATTTTTAAACATATGGATATACTTCTATGATTTTTAGATGTGATTGCCATTGTTGCTTTGGAAACTCATTAGTCTGAATGAAGGAAAAGTGTGAAAAAACGTATACGCTATAAAGCTCAGTGAAAAACAGTTAGAAATTGATAATTAAAAGCGAATGTGTCTTAAAATGAACGGTAGTAAGAGCGTTAAAGTTTTCAGTCTTAATCGTAATTTAGCGGTATTTCGAGACTAGAAAGACTCCAACAGTAAATTGGAACGGAAAATGAAAATTAGTTTGTTTACAAAGTGCAATTAAATTAATAAATTGAATCAACGATTCTTTTAAAAATTTTCCTAACTTGCTTCTTAAATATTTCAAATGATAGAAAAGACTTGGCATTTAAGATTAAAATCTGGATTTACAATGAGCAAACAGTTTTCACACAATTTTATTGTATTTTTTCTTGACATAACTTTCGATAATTTAATTTTATTGCTTAAACAAATTAAACGATTGTTTAAATTTAATTAAGCAATTGTTTAAAAAAAATTCCTTTTTCTTCCATGTTTTTAATTAACTACTTCAAATGACAAAAAAAAACTTCACATTTTTAAGATAAAAAGTAGTACATGCTATGTCAATGGCACAGTTTTTTTTTTAAGATAGCAATTTCCTGTAAAATTATTGCAAGAGCTTTAATTAAATTAATTTTAAGTTCAGATAAAAATAGTTTTTTCTTATGCTAAAATTAATTAAATATTTAAAAAAGTAAAATTATTTTTTAAGAATATTGTTACATTCATACTTTGTTTTTTTAAGAATTACTATTTTTACTTCATTGGAGCTATGTTTAAACAATGCTTTACATTGAATTTATATTTGTATCAATGTAGGATTGTTTTTTTCATGAAACAAAGCTTTGATTTCCTAAAACAATGACAGATAAAACAAAGTTGGAAAAAAAAAAAAAACAAATATTGTATGAGCTGCTAGTTATCATGCGATAATTACTTGAAAAATATTTTTTCGGTTAATTTAATAGTCTTTATACAATTTTCCCTTATAACATACAACGTGTGTGTGTGTATATAAACTCGAGTTTCTAGATATAACTGAAACCACCTCAGATATTCATAATATTGGTATTAACGCATTCAGGCTACATACTTCATATTAAACAGTAGTCATTGTGTAAAATATTTGAATTTGTTAGAATCGAAAATGACATTTCATAGTATTTGGTTGCATATTTATTTTTTGAGAATGTTAAACTCTGTAGAATGATTTTGGAAATTTTTACTGGGTATAAAAGAGCTGTTGTAAATGAAAACTTCAAATAAGATGTTAAATAAAAAAAAAAAAAAAAAAAAAAAGAAAGCATTTGTAATGAGAAAAAAAAAATTATATACGAATATCAAACATGTATTTAAAAGTAGTTTTAATTTATAACTTAATATCACTGAAAATGATGCTTTGTTTTCTTTAAATAAAAATATTTTTAGTTGAGAAGTTCTTTAGTACACTTTAAGTTACTTTTGAAATTTCTTCTCCCCCTCCCCCTATGAAATCTTTTTTTCAATAAGTCACTATCTCAAGCGGGGAAAGCATTCTTATATACTTTATATCCTTTGGTTTTATAAATTTTTGTTAAATGTGATTTGTTCTGTGGGCAAGTGGAAAAGTGATTTTTCTTAGTCCATTTTACTTATGAATTTGAATGTCATTAGAAATAATTTAGTGGTAGTAAAATTTTAAACAACACGATTATTTTTCATGATTTTGTTGAAAAACTTTTTGCATAAGCATCCACTTTGTAAATAGCATCAGAAAATTTTATTTCTTAAAGTATCTCATGGCTGGAGAGAGAAAACACACATATAACAGATTTCTTTAATAACTTAATCATTTTTTCTCAATGAATATCTATTTCTGAAGTTTAAGACCAAAACATGTATTGAGAATAAAGGTCCGTTAACTGGCCTCAGGTATTTATGTATAGAGTATTATTATAGAGTGTCTGATTAAGATATAAGGTAAGCAATGTTATAAGTACTGTGTTTTATGGAGGTAAGTTTTTATGTTTGTGTACTGCCTGCGAATTATTAATAGTATATGGTTTGAATAGGTAAGTGTCCTCAATCAGCTATTTATACAAAGTGAATACTCCTGCACTATCAGCAAGAAATGATTATATACTATATTTTATGCGGTAAATTTCTTTTTTTATACAAAATACTAATAGTGTGGTTTGAATTAAATTTTCACTCTCCAGCTCATGAGTATTTTAAGTTACATTTTAAAATTTATTAATTTATGTAAAAGGGATTTTAACAAAAGTTATTCAAAAGAATAAAACAATTTTAATTATAACTTTGACAAAAATAAAAACGTTGATAGAAAATGTCCCAATTATAAGTAGGTTAGGGCATCATAGAAGTGCTTATTCTCAACATATTTCTGTGTAAGAATGATGATCCAATGAAAGACAGAAAACTGTTGCTAAAAATGAAATCTAGGTGTAGACGAATATTTTTTAAGATATTTTATAATGGTATTTGGATAATAAGAAATTGATAATCCTATGCTATATTAAGGAAATCTTGGTTATTTACATAGATTAGGCATAGTAATTATATAGATTTAAACTAATAGAATAAAATAATTACATTAGTATTTCAGTTGTATTAATAACACACTGATTAATCTGTTTCATATCTGGATTATTTATGTTCTTTAACCAATGTAACTATAGAGAACTAGACTAGTTGTATATTAGATGCTTTAGGTATAGTGTTGTATAACAAAAATGGACCTAATTAGTAACAGATTTCTTCTTACATTGGATAAAAATTGGATATCTTCCCTAAATAACATTCAATAAATTTTTAAATAATAACATTCATTTTTTTATAAATATTAATGAAAATAAATGACAGATTTTTCAACACAACAGAAAAGTTCATTTGGGCAATAAAAAAAAAAAATTTGGTTATAATACATTAGTTTCGTTCTTTTACAAACTCGTGTGAATTAAACAGTTCTAAATGGAAGTTGACTTCTACAAGTGCCGATATATTGATTAAAGTTTAAACACTTTCAACCATTCTGAATTTTTGATTACACAGCGTTTGTAATTATTTTAAGACATAATTGACTTAATTTTGTGACCTAAAATAATGTCGCACTTTAAGTGATGTAGCATTCTACTAAGGAACTGTTCAAGCTAAGCATGAAACGTGTGGTTTGTTTTAAAATTTTCATTTTTGAAGGAAAATAATTTCGGCTTCAAATCTCTACTTGAGCATCGTTACAGTATATTTCTGAAAAAAAAATTTATATATATTTTAATTTTTCAAAAATGTTTTGCCCTCTACAACTTTCCTGTTTTTTTCTTTCGCTTCTCATATGTTATAAGTCTATTTAAAAGTGAATAAAAAAAACTCAGAATTAAATATTTTCTTTTGAAATTAAAGGGAGATTTTCATGCTATCTCCACCTCATTTGTTTTTAATTAATCAATGTGTTAACCTTCAATTTGTGATTGAAATACAGATTTTATAAATTGTTTAAGCAATAAAATTATTAAATTATCGAAAGTTATGTTAAGAAAAAATACAATAAAATTGTGTGAAAACTGTTTGCTAATTGTAAATCCAGAATTTAACCTTAAGTGCCAAGTCTTTATCATTTGAAATATTTAAGAAGCGAGTTAGGAAAATAAAATTTTTAAAACAATCGTTGATTCAATTTATTAATTTATTTTCACTTTGTATACATCAAACTAATTTTCATTTTCCGTTCTGATTTACAATTGGAGTCTTTCTAGTCTCGAAATACCGCTTAATTACGATTAAGACTGAAAAATTTAACGCTCTACTTATTACCGTTCATTTTAAGACACAGTCGCTTTTAATTATCAATTTCTAACTGTTTTTCGCTGCGCTTTATAGCGTATAAGTTTTCTCACACTTTTCCTTCATTCAGAGTAATGAATTTCCAAAGCAACAATGGCAATCACATCTAGAAATCATAGAAGTATATCCATATGTTTAAAAATATCAGAACATTCTTGAGCATATCACAAGATTTTCGGAATCACTTAGACATTCTAGATCATCTGATCTTTCAGATGTCAAACTGCACTCAGCAACACTCTGCCGATTTTTACAAATTTTTAGCAGCTTCATTGAGTCTCTAAAAAAGTGCCCATCTGCCCATTTCCCTCGACTGTCACAAATATCTCTAGGCTTACTATTCCCTACTTAAAATCGAAACTTTCTATAAAAAGTGAGGAATTCCAATTGTAAAACCCTGACTGCATAAATGTTATTTCTGACGTCAACCACGTTAATTGGTTGGGTTTTATCGCGCAAAGTACAAAAAGGACTAACAGCGCCAAAAATTAAATTTTAATGAAAACTTCTTATAAAACCCAAACTCAACCATCTCATCTTTAGAACCACTGTACTCGCAACTCAAAATAGAAACCTAGCATGTTGCGAAATGTTGTTGTTTCCAATCCCATCTGGAATAGCGGAGCTACACCAGATCCATAAGTTCATATACCTTCAAAAAATCGAGGAAAAGGAGAGGTATCTCAAGAAACTTCTCCATGGAAAAATTGAGTCAAACAAGAATATGTTGAGGACTAGCCACGTTGGAGTAACATTTTTTGCAGGTTGGGAAAAGTTTGGAATGCCCGCTAAAAGTGAGGCCCTAAGTGTGCCCACTGACAAATTTGCTGATTACGGCTTGGTCGGCACGTGTGCCCTGAAAGTCAAGGGCACCACCGGGACGCTTACGGGGGTACCAAACGGGATTTGGTGAGACAAGCCAGGCCTTATTGGCAGTGCTTTTGCGGGTAGAAAATAATTCTGAGTGAGGCCCAGATTTGAAGAGGTTGGTAGGGAAGTACCCTCCTTAGCCATCTGATCAGCGCGTTCTTTACCAAGTAGACCCACGTGAGAGGGTATCCACTGGAAATAAATATCATGGGAGGCTGACAGGTCCTTTAACAAAAGAAGGATTTCGACACTAGCTTGGTCTGTTACTCTCTCCCAATTGCACAGGTGTTGAATACTGCTACGACTGTCAGTTAAGATCCAGATATTCCCGAAGGTGGCTCCAATCCTGATACTTTTCAGACCTGATAAAATAGCTAAAAATTCACTGCGAAACACTGAACAAAAATCTGGGTTTCTTAATGATCTTGAATCTTGGCCTTCATTAGGATAAAGAGTGTAAACTCCACTCCCGGTGTGGTGCTGGACATCACCACTACCATCGATATAGATCTTAAGATCCTCTGCAGGAACTAAGTTTATAATTACCAAAGCCAATTGCCTCAAGTGCCCCGGAGGATGATTGCCCTTAGTAACCTCAGAGAGAAGTGCAGTATGGAAGAAAACTCTGGGCAAGCCTGTAACGGGACTTACAGGAATGTGAAGGAATTTCGGATCAATATTGAATTTAATCACATCAAGCAAAAGGGCTCGAGAAAAAGGGCTGTCCTTTAATCTTTGGCAATTTTTCCAATTAATCAAAAGTTCAGCTGTCCAATTCTGAGTGCCCAAGCTAGCTAATTTGGCAAAGTATTTAATAAGGTTCGATTCCCTTATCATTCCTAAAGGCTGCAAATTAGTTTCAAATAAAAGAATGTCTCTTGGGCAACTGTTACGCAAACCATAAATTATTCTGGCTTCAGCCAGTTGGACTTTGTCGAGTTTCTGGAAGTTATTGGGCGAAGTGCAGGAGTAGACCTGGAAACCATATTCCAAAATGGGTCTCACAAGGGCAGTATAGGTTGCTCTAAGGGTGTCATAACTGGCACACCAGTCTCTGCCAGCTATATACTTTAGAAAATTAAGACGTCTTCTACTCTAGTCCACCAGGGATTCAATGCGTTTATTACAAAGAAACTCTGGGTTCACCATAAAACCCAAGTACTTGGGACTTTTGTCATCAGGTAACCGAACTCCACCCATGGAAAGTTGAGGTTGGTAGTTATATTACCGTCTATTAGTGGTAAAAAATGAAGTCACCGATTTTAAGGCTTTGAAAAGAAGTTTGTGGTCTGCCGCAAAATCACTAATGGATTGCAATGACTTATTTAAATGCAGTTCGAGAGAATCAACATCTTGGCCAGAAGACCACAGTGCAATGTCATCAGCGAAGATGGCAATATTGCAGGTATCAAAGATCTTGTTCTTAACACCAGCTAAAAACAAGTTAAAAAAAAAAGTAGGACTTAAAACAAATCCCTGGGGGACCCTTGAGAAAGTTTAAAACAGCGAGATATAGAGTTGACAGCTTTAGCTTTAATATGTCTGTTATGTAAAAAGTAAGATATCCAAGATAGAGCATTTCCCCGAATTCTGAAAGAGCTGTAAAGTTTAATGAGCAGTTTATTGGTCCAGACCCTTTCGAAGACCTTAGTTAGGTCCAGGGAAGCTGCAATGAAATGATGAGTGGGACTCTTGTTCTGTGCGCCCTTGATGTTCTGGCTGAGAAAGAGAGCCTCGTCCATAGTGTTATGGCCTCGCCTAAAACCGTATTACTCGCGAGGAATCAAATTGTTTTCCTGAAGGTGAAAAATCTGGAGAGCAACATCTTTTCCATTATCTTACAAGCGATACACGTTAAAGCTATGGGTCTAAAGCTCGCAGGAGAATCAGCTGGTTTACCAGGTTTTCTGACGGGTAATGTTGCGAAATAATTTCTACTATCGCAAATACCTATGGGACCTTGGGGCTGTTTCAAGTTAGATGTGCAATCGGACATTGTTTTACATTTTTTATTGGTTTTTCAATATTTACGAATACTGTTTTTACTTTAATTATTTATAACTTTTGATGTTTTTTTTTTCTTGCGACACAAATACGGCTCATTATTAGTGAAAATATTTTCTCACAGATATATCATGCACGTTTGTATTGTTTGAAAAGTATGACGCGAATCTATATATTCTTCATATTATAATTACATGTAAAGATTCTTCGTGTTTCAACCTTCGTGTTTCAAATTCCTTCAAGAACCTTCGTGTTTCAAATTCTTTTGAAAATAACATTTTAAATTTGTCTGGTTTATTGAGCCCCTTTCTCAACCTTATGAGGATCTTTTTTAAGAGCGGTTGATTTTATTTCCAGAGGTTGATATTAAATTTTAGACTTTATGGTGTATAATTTATTGTATATGTAATGAGGGGATTTTAATATCTAAATTTAACTACACACCAACCTTTTTTTTTTTCCTTGTGTTTTTAATGCTTTCTTGTTTTTTAACCAATTTTTTTAATACAGTATTTCCTTCCTTAAAAGTTACGCCACGAAACTTTCTAAAGTTAATGTACATGGTGAATATGCCTAGTTGGCAGCTGAGTAGTGAGCGTACTAGACTTTGGTTCACCTGTTCGTAAATTTGTATATCATCATCGGTTTTAGATATTTTTATTAGTTCTTCGAATCTTAAAAGGTCTGCGTTTAATTAGCCTTTATATGGAAAATCTTTCATCGAGCTCCAATCGGGGGGGGGGAACCAACCGAACTGCGTTGTGGTTATTTAAAATGCTGTTCAACAACCTCGGGTCTTGATTACACTACATCAAATATCGCCAGTGTTTACTTTAATAAATTGTTTACCCCTAGATTTAGACTGATTTGCTTAAAGAGTTCCTCATTTAGGCAGACATTTTTATTCTTTGCATTCAACTCATTATTCCTAATGTTGCCCAATTTTCTGAAGCATTAATTGAATAATTTTGTATCGCTTAAAATAAAAACCTTAATAAAATTTTGAAAATTTTTTAATGTGAGTTGTAATTATTTTATATTTTTAAGATTTCTTGATTCTTAAAGGTAGTGAGAATAGAGAACTGTCAGGCATGTCAAAAATGTTGGGAGAACATTACTTTTTTTCCTAATAAAATATTTTAAATCCTGAAATATAAGAAATTTTATAAGATGTAATAAAACAAAATCTCTGGGGTTGTCAAATGGTTAGCCTACTAAGATTCAGTTCAGTAATAAGTAACATTGATTCTTGTCACAGGTTTTCATATTAAATGTTTGGAATCCATTTTAACTGTTTTCCCCTTGTCAAATTAGCCTTCTTGCGAAACATTAACCTGTGAGGGGGAAAAAAATCAAATTGAAACTCTTTGATAGATATTTTACTCTTGTTAGCTCTAGGAAGTTTTTGTTGAGGGAACAACTCATTGAATATACCAACAGATATTGGAATAAAGAATTTATCATTTACCATTTGAATTTATTTATCTAGTATATTTTAGGAAATTATTACTTTCTAAATGTATCTTTGATAAATAAATCAAATAATTGAACTTGTTAAACGAATACATTTTATGGTTGTCAAAATATTAAGCAGTAATCTAATATTTGTAAAAATCTTAATATAATTTCAGAGGAATTTTGTTAGTAAATTATACATACGTCTAGAAACTGTTTTATTTAGATGTTAAACTTTTAACAAATAAAATGATTACATAATTCTCATAAACTGACTTTGATAATTTTATTAATAATTATAAAATTAGAAATTCTAAAGAATACTTATTGCTATCAGAATATTGAGAGATAATCAACTTTGGGAATTGCCTCATTTTCAAAATAGAGAATAAATTATTAAGAATAAATAGGTTCAAATAAATTTATTAAACAATGGTGTATTTTAACTTATGAGAACAATATTCTGTCTATATTAAAAACTTCATTTTCAGAATCGGTTTTAAAATTTTTTTAAACTAACGAATGGTATTTCCACAGTGTTCTTAAATGCTGATAAATAATACGTTTTTATATTAATATTGACATTTCTATGAAATATTTTATATACTCATATTTGTGCAAAACTTGAAAATTTTGTAAATACTTAAAATATTTAAACTTTATTTCTCGAACTCCAAATGAATATAAAATTATTAACCTTTGCTCATACGTAATTCATGTCTTGTTTCACTCTTGACAGTCTTCAAATAAAATAATTTAATGTAGGAAATTTAAAAAAAAAAAAAAAAAAAAATAGATGTAAACAAAAATCACATAATTTATAATATATGACAGTCCTTTCTAAATATTATATAATGAATTATTTATTAATATAAATTATATCAAAGCAAATGTATTTACTCTAATTAGTAATAGAATGAGTTTCAAAATTATTTAGAATGTTTTGTAAAATGAGATCAATAATTTGATTATTTAAATGTAATTGATGTCTCACACATGGAATAAATTTTGTCAGCCAAACTATTTTCATAAGATATATCTTAAGATATGGCAGAAATAAAATACACTACATTTTTTTTTTTCAATTTGCGGAATATATTTAAAGACTCCCTTTGGCAAAATTGTTAATGCTTTTTCTTCCAAACACATACATAATTTCGTAACTATTTTTTCAGTTATTGTTGGTATTATAGGAAATATCTTGTTTACTGGAATACTATGAGGAAGGAGCACATTGTATTTTAGTCCTTAAATTACTACTAATCGATGATAATTGCACAAAATGAAAAAATAAGATAAATAATAGTAAAATTAAAATAAAATCCTTATAGGATTTGAAAACTTCTTATTTTTGTTTTAAAAGTCACTTTTTTTTTTTTTTTAAGATAATTTGATGCTTAATTGTTTAGTATACATTTAAAATTCATTTTTATTTATTGAACATCTTTTATGTCTGCTTAAAATATTTAATTGAATTTTTAATGATATGCGGAGAAAATATGAATGTGGGCTTGATGAAATTGTGTATAATTGATTTTTTTTTAATCTGGTTTTTTTTAAAGTATTAAGATGTTATGTTTGTATAGATTACTTTATTATGTTTAAATTAAAGTTATTAAAATATCATATTGGTTAATCACAATTGTATTATACAAAAATCTTTATTTTAATCTGTTTATAAACGTGTTTCTGCATGTATATAAAAATCATTAATATATTACCATTGCATTTTTAAAAATCTTAATAAATTTCCTTTTAAAACAACGAGCTTTCTTGTGTACTCAATGAATTTGAAAAATTATTGAAAATGTATTAATAAGTTTATATAATGATATGGATTTATATATCAAAAAATTTTGTACTTTATGGAACATGATTGTTGTTTCATAATAAAGTTTAATTCAAACTGAGAATAATGTGTTAAAATTGTAATAAGCATATCAAGTATTTCTTACCAAATTTATTAAATCTTTCATATGTAATTAATTTTAGTAATTTATATAGCTTAACTGTATCAAATTTCATTTTGGACGATGAGATTTACAACATTTAACAATAAATGTTTCCATTTTAGTTAATGAGTGATTTTTTTTTAAACGACTGTCTTGAACAAAGATATTTTAAGTACATAAATAAATTATTTTTAAAGGTTAATTTATAATTTAAATCTAAACAGTTTAAATGTCATAAAACATTTCCTGAATGTTTAAATAATAAAATAGATTTTTAATTGCACAATAGCCCTTTTAAAGAAGTTTAAATTCCTAAAATTATTGTAAAAATCTGTAGCATAGCTTTGTGACAAATCTTTTCTCTATTTACTAACATAAAAAAAAATTCCGACTTTCCTATCCTTTCTGTTTCTGTCACAAAGCTATTTTGCAGATTTTATTCAAATGTTATATTCGTAAGTTATTTGATTTACATTTAATTGTTTTTGAATGAGTGATATTAAACGTTTTGTTATTGGTACAAAAAAAAGTTTTCGTGATTTGGAATTTGTTTATATATTTTTATTTATGCTGCCAGCAAAAAACTTTTCCAGAATTATTAAATAAGGTATATGAATTGGGAGTATTTTAACTACTGTTCAATTAGACTAAAACTGAATTTACTTAAAAACTGGAATAATTAATTGATTTTAAAATTTGGTAAATCATATTTCTCTTAACATAAATCTCATCGTTCAATGTGCTTCATAATTTACACTCTGGCAAATTGTAAAAAAAATTAAAATGAAAGGGCTGTCTTTATTTTTTTTATTTATTTATTTATTTTTTTTTTTTTTTTTTTTGAATATTGCTCATCATTGATTTTTGTACACATGAACGAATGTTAGATCTCTGTTAGGTAAACTATTTGTGGTTGCTCATTATATATGGTATTTTGCTGAATATGTATTATAATTAATTGCTGGGGATTAATCAAAAGTGTTGCCGGCCTGGGAGTTGATAAAGAATAAATATATTTAGTATAATTGACTTGTATATTGCTCATGTCTCGTATATTGCTCATGTCTCGAAGATTGCTCTTGTCTTGTGAATGGAATCAAATATAATGGAAGCTATATATATATTTGATTTAATTGATGGGGATAAATTAAAAGTGTTGCTTGCCTGGTGGTTGATGAAGAATAAATATATTTAGTATAATTGACTTGTATATTGCTCTTGACTTGTATATTGCTCTTGACTTGTATATTGCTCATGTCTCGTATATTGCTCTTGACTTGTATAGTGCTCATGTCTCGTATATTGCTCTTGTCTCGTATATTGCTCTTGACTTGTGAATGGAATCAAATATAATGGAAGCTATATATATATTTGATTTAATTGATGGGGATAAATTAAAAGTGTTGCTTGCCTGGTGGTTGATAAAGAATAAATATATTTAGTATAATTGACTTGTATATTGCTCTTGTCTCGTATATTGCTCTTGTCTCGTATATTGCTCTTGACTTGTATATTGCTCTTGACTTGTATATTGCTCTTGACTTGTATATTGCTCTTGACTTGTATATTGCTCTTGACTTGTATATTGCTCATGTCTCGTATATTGCTCTTGACTTGTATATTGCTCATGTCTCGTATATTGCTCTTGTCTCGTATATTGCTCTTGACTTGTGAATGGAATCAAATATAATGGAAGCTATATATATATATTTGATTTAATTGATGGGGATAAATTAAAAGTGTTGCTTGCCTGGTGGTTGATAAAGAATAAATATATTTAGTATAATTGACTTGTATATTACTCATGTCTCGTATATTGCTCTTGTCTTGTGAATGGAATCAAATATAATGGAATATCCATATGTATTTGATTTAATTGATGGGGATAAATTAAAAGTGTTGCTTGCCTGGTGGTTGATAAAGAATAAATATATTTAGTATAATTGACTTGTATATTGCTCTTGACTTGTATATTGCTCTTGACTTGTATATTGCTCTTGTCTCGTATATTGCTCATGTCTCGTATATTGCTCATGTCTCGTATATTGCTCTTGTCTTGTGAATGGAATCAAATATAATGGAAGATCCATGTATATTTGATTTAATTGATGGGGATAAATTAAAAGTGTTGCTAGCCTGGTGGTTGATAAAGAATACATTCATTTGGTATAATTATCTTTAAGTAGTCTGCTCATCTTTTGTCAATGGAAGCTCCATTTATATTTTCTTAGTTAAAATAATGACTATTTTAAGTTAATCATCAAATTTGTGAATTAATTTTCATTTTCTCGTACTTGGCTAAGCGTATATAGAAAATTTCTATTCATTACCTGCATACAAATGTGTGTGTATATATATGTAACATAAATGTCTATTTAAATGCATAGATAGAAAGTTCTGTATATAAAAATTTATTATTCACTGTTGACTATTTAAAATTGCATACAAAATGTTTGATTTTTCTTATTTTTATGCTTGGATAAGAAGTTAAATTTCTGATCATTTTTCTTTATATAAATGTGTGTATATGTGAAATAATAAATGTCTATGTACATAAAAAAATAAATGTTATTTTCCATACTGAAATATTAATGTCTCTCTTTAGTATTTTAATAATTAAAAAAAAAGTTATTTTAAGTTAAGATTTGTTTATTTACAGAAATTATAACTCCTTGAATTTTAAAAATCAAGTGCATAATCTAGTTTTTCGTTAAAAATGTTCTTCTAATATACATCAAAAATATATATATACTAAACGAAAAAAATGGTATAAAGAAACTTTATCATATAATCGTGGTTTACACCTGAGGAATGAGAATTGATAATGAGTGTGGATTTTTATACAATAAATACGAATTGTATATTAAAGTAAAATACAATTATCCCTTAAATGAAATATATAAATATCTTCTAAAATTTAATTAAATAATGCAAGATACTGGTAGAGCTAAATTGGTAACTTATTTTTCTTTTATTTGAACAATTTCTAAATTTGTGTTTATATATAATATACACACATACAATTAATTATTTATATGTATATATAAATTGTATGTTTATATTTAGTTTATTGATCACTTGAAGAACATGATAAAGTTATTTAATCCATATATACATTTTTTCTTTAAGTGATTTTGATATTATGACTACATTCCATAACATGGCTCCTTTTATATTAAAATATGCCGCCCACCCTTTCTGGTGGTTAGTGTACCTGATTATGGATGGGGAGGGCTTGGGTTCGAATCCTGGCTCGGGCATGGATGTACTTTCTCTCTCTCTGAGTGTGTGTGTTTCTTGTCCTTTCCTCAGATGATGGATGAATGTGGTCCGCCCTATAAACAGGTTTGTGGTGGCGTGGGCGATGCTACTCGTACCTCCGTGACTTGGTTCACAGTTGCGCACCAGGTAACAATAAAATGAGTAGCAGTTTCCGGCCTTTTTGTGGCAAAGGGGTTAATTACTCATGGATGCCCGCCATTAGAAATAAAGAAAAAATATTAAAACATGCTGCTCGCCCTTCGAGTATCTCATCTTTTGTCTCTCTCGTCCAAAATCTCATATGACTTCGTGATGTCCGTATAACATAAACTGAACTATTTGCTCATCCATCTTTGTATGCCCTAACAAATATTTTTATAGATTCTTTTGCTACCAATATAGAAAATAAGACGCAATACATATTGTTCTTCAACAGTTATTTTTATTCCTCGGTGTCAGTATAAGTAGCACACACAAGTATTTACAGATGGTTCTGTAACTGCAAGACATGTTAACTATGTACTGTTAGTGTGTACATTAACACTGCTTTTTTAGTCAGCCTACTTCCGCCATGCTTCATCTTTATGCCGAAGTTTCGCCGCTCATCATGTGAATACAAAAGACTCATTAATTTTATTTGCACGCACACTGAAAGAATAAGCGATACAGATACTTTAGGAACAATTCTTTTGCATGTCGTCCTGTTCCATTAAGAATTTCAGAGCACTGGATTTTTTTTTCTTTGGTGATATATGTAATGTTGTGTTTGATACTAAGTAATAGTAGCGTTGAATTTACTTCTTATATCCAATGTCTCTCACTCTGGTGTAAGAAAAAGACCAGCTGGTAGCCAAACAGTTAGAACTCTGGTTTTCGTTTCAACTATCCATGGGTTTGAATCCCACTTTGCACTTCTCTGGTAGTGGTTTGGAATCCACTGAAACTTGTAGATCCTGGTCTATTAACCCTCGAGTAGAAGAAATGCCCGACCAATAAATAAACTCATGTTTGATGTGAGAAAATGTTTGAAAATGCTTATACATTCTCTTTGACATGAATCGTTGAACATGCATATCACCATTAAGTTATGTACCATGTTCCCATGCATTTCATTCTTGAATTTACTGCTACGAATTGCTTATGCTCCTTTGACTTGCTTTCGCATCGTGCACACATTTCAGATATTTGTCTCTTTATGAATTAAATCTATTGTGCGAAACGTGTGAACCCTACACAGTTTATCATATTTTAATGTCATGTTGTGATTTTAACTAAAAAATGCTTACATTTATAGGAGTGATACTTCAACATTGCTTAATTTGTAAGGATAGCTACCCCACAGAAACATTTTAGGTTTTTATACTTTAATTTATATTTCGAGTTTTTGCAATTACTTTCGATATATTGATAAAATTATGATATTGTTTGTTAATTTTATAGATTTAGATTTTTAATTTTACTATATCTGAATTTTGTAAATTTTTATATTTTAACTGCGGTTTCAAAATGAAATATATTAAAAGGTAACTTATATAAAATGTGTTTTGGTGCAGTTTTTGTCCCTTTCTGGACTTCGCACGACACAAAATTTAACCTATTTTATTAAGCAATGACAAAATAAAGGAATGTTTTTAAGGCGAAGATGGATTGTTTTATAAGTTTAAATCGAGTCTAAATATTAATGTGATTATATACATCAAGATGTATTAGAAGTGTGGAAAATTAAATATTCAATAATATGTGAGTTTAGACATCTTTATCTTACATTTCTCACTGATCATACTCGAAAAATACTTTTAAAATATTTATGTTAATATTACATCAATTTTGGGCGAATGGCAACATTTAGGAGTGTACAACTATTCAATAAAATATCTTTGAGATAATTATGAATTCACCAGTCAGAATTCACTCCCTGCATCGTAACATTCTGTAACGTATCTGCTAAGAGCATTGGACAACACCCTTCGAGACTTCAATCTGACCGCCCACACATCGAATGTCATCATTTGTGTGATTATCGGTTCGTACTTGCTCAGGATCAAGCTCACCAAATACTTATTTAAAATTAATTAGATATATTTACTAATTTAATATTTGAACACTATGAATCAGGCACGGTATGAACTCCATATGGCTTTATTTAAAATAACTGTAGGTTGCCATGTGTCTGCAATTGCTCATGGGTCACAAATGGTAAACTAATCAAAATAATTTTTGTAAAAGTATTCTTAAGTGCATACAAAACTTATTTGCTGATTCTTGTCCGTAAAAGAAAATATTTCAGTATTTAAAATAAATGTTTGCCTAATTATTGTCAAAAGGTTATAATTTAAAAGATATAGACAAGAGTTGTGTGGAAATTCGATTATTCTAAATTTTCAATTTTTACTCAATACTAAAATATTGAACTATTGAGAAATGGTTTCTATATAATGTTTAACACACACACAGCTCTCTAATGAATTATTTTAATGTAGTAAAATTCTTTCTTTTAAGTGATCGTTAGTTTCCACACTTTGACATCATATACTATTAACATCACACACACAGGTTTTTTAAATCCACTACTCATACATTTTTGTATCACTAAAATTTATTTAAAAGATTGAAATTTTAACTGTATATATCTATTTAGTAAATTGTATATCTACTTTTTCCTCTCTTTTTAAATTTAACTACATTGAGTTTTATTGTATGCAGTAAAAGGATAACGATACTGATATTTTTGTTTAGCAGTTCTGCATATACGTTTTCTTATTACTTATTTTGACAAACTAATTTTCTTCACTTATACAAATTTTATTTTCCAGTTTAAAATTCATTCTGTGAGACAACAAAAATCAGGGTTTTTCTTATACAAGTTGCCTATGCATGGATAACTTGAAAATTAGTTGATCTCTATATGATCACACAAAGTTGAACATATGTTTTATTTCGTCATCTTCCAAATAAATGTGATAGCATCAATTTTAATAATTATAGTTTAAATGAGTTGTAATGTTTAAAATTTTCCTACTCACAGCATTTAATTATTAATTATTTATCATTCTGAAGACTTTTTTTTCACTCCAATTTCTTTACTTTTATTGCGATCTGCCACCCGAATTGTTAACTTTAGTTTAGCAATTTATGAAATCAATTCCCATTTCGAACTAGGATGCTTGTAATATTTTGGATCCAATACTTTTTGAAGATTCTAGACAAATGGACATTCATGTGTAAAATAATATCAGAAAACTGTAAAACAAACCTTGGTCATATTGTACCACTAATTTAATTCTCAATCATTTGTCATCTACAAAAATATATTAGATGACTTTAATGTTAAATGCTTTTATGTATTGCAATTTTTCTCCTAATGAATTAGATAAAGGAGTATATCGACTCAAATTTGGCATTCCAAATTGCTGATTTTTAAATATTAAGGATACTTCGATTGTACATGCGATATTTCTTACTATTACCTGTTAGTTACTTCAAGAACTTTTTAAAAATTGTAATATAGCTATTTGATATAATGTTTGAATTTAGTAGCAAGAATTAAAAATTAAAAGATTTATTTGCTTTTAAAAAAATCATCACAGCGTTTGTTTGATACTAGGTAACTTAATGATATGAATGTTATAATTTTTTCTTCTGCTTGAATCGTTGGTTTCACAACATCAAGAACGGTAATTCATTGAGCTCCTAATTAAGTGTGATTTTTAAATATTAAGAATATTTTAACTGTAAATACAATATTTTTAATATTTCTCACTATACAAATATATGATTATTATAATAACTTTAAGAATTTTTTTAAAATTATGTCTATTTTAAAATAATATTTGAATTTAATGGTAGTAAATGAAAGTTCAAAGAATCCTTTGCTTTTCAAAAAAATCTTCACAGTATTTGTTAGATACTAGATAACTTTAGGACATGAACTCTTTCTTCTGCTTAAATTGAGGGTTAGTTTCACAACATTAGGACTGGTAATTCATGGACCTAACGATTAAGTAAAATTTATAGTAATAACGACAACGAGAGAGAGGAAGGTTCTTTAACTAAACCTAATTAATCTTAATAAAACCTTATTAATAATAATATATATATAAAGACTATTAAAGGCTTACTATGAAGTTTATTGACGCCACTACTTCATTCTGGAGAGAATTCATTTGAATGCTGTATAGAAGAGCTGATTTTTAGAAATTAAAAATTTACGAATACTCAAGATTTAAGAACAAAATGTTGTTTCTAGACATGGTTCCGCGGAAACAATGAGGATTTTAATTCTTATTTATGAATTAGTTTTTAAATATCTCTTTTTTGTGAACTTTAATTCATGCATGTTTTACTTGAGTTCATTTTTCATGAACTGTTTTTTTCTTCTTTATATATAGTTGAGAATTTTGAGTTTATATATGTTCTTATTGGAGAATCATATATTTAACAAACAGCATTGTAATACGAAGTTTATATTCTAAGCGAATGGATTTGTCATTCCAGAAAAAAAAATCTACGTCATTTTGATTTGCAACCTTTTTTTTAAAAAAAAAAAGAAAAAGAAAAGAAAAGCTGTGAAGGAAGACATTTCGAGTATTTGAAGGAATTTTATCACTTATGCACGAACTTCTGCAAATAAAACTTTTAATATTTCTAAGATTCTTAATGCCTTTCTCAAATTTACTTATGAATGATTAAGTCATTCATGTTTATCAGCCATAGTGAGAGTGGTAATTCATTTTCCTCGAAAAAAAATTGTTTCAGGAAGTAGTATATGCTCATTAACTTTATATTAATTTAGAAATTTCAGTATTTTATTTCTGCTATATTATATTGAAATAAGTACCTCAATAATAATTTAAATTTAGAGATAAATGGGTACTTGCGTATTATGACGACAACCTTGGTGATAAAACTTTTTGTGGTGAGACTAACTGTATTTACATAATATCATAATATTCTTTATTTTAGAGCGTCAATAACATGTTAATGCCTATTTTTCTTTAGGTAGTTGTTATATTTTTTCAACCATCAGATCTGGTGATATATCTAGGTAGTCGTCAGAGTATCTAAGTAACAAAGATTTTTTCGCCGCAAGCATTTAAGCTCAAGCTATTATCCTTAGAATACAGTAAGTGACATTTGCAAGTTATAAATGGAATTGATATCAGACATATATTTTCTATTAAAAAAAGTCAAATTTTACATATTTCACTTGGAAAAAAGATGAAGAATGGGTGCAGTTTGGACGAAATTTTTCACAAAACGGAAAATTGTTTTTAAAAAAAAAATTGTAGCTGTTAATCAAGTAACAAGCATGTTTTTGTATTACCCAGTAACATATAACAGGGAAATTTTCTTTTTCTTACTAGAGAATTATATAGTTTAGTAGCATTGGGCTTGGTTGAATATTTGATTAAAACAATGATTTGATGCATTGAAAAACCGCTTAAATAATGCAAATTGCTCTAGTGAATATAAATTAGTTGACAGTTTCAGAAAAGTTGAATAGGAATTAAAACTTTTATATTAAATACGTTTTTAAGGAATATTCACAATTAAATAATAAATATTTTCTTTAAAAATATTTATATATAGATAAGACAATAGATTGGGTATTTAGACAAACGTATTTTACTTCATATATTTGTTACATTGACTTATAAAATAAAGAGAAACTTCTTTTTTTTTTTTAACTTAAAAACAAAAATTTTTATTACAATAAATAAATAAACGAACGCATTAAAATATTCTGCTGTAATTTATTGATCGTGTTATATACAATGCATCCAAACTTCTCAAATTTTACTCGGTTGGTACGAATAAAAATAATATTAAACAGAAGGGATTTCGATGCAACAATTAAATTATTTATTAATTCAAATGTTATAATTGAAAGCAGTAAAAATTAATTTCATTTTGAGATATATTTCTGCTATTAATATTGAAATCATGAAACAATCAAGTATAGAATAGTAAGAAGAGTCGAAAAGTTACGAAGTTTCTTAGAATTTAATTCCAAAAAGCTGAATGCTGTTAAAATAATGTACTCGCATTGACAAGACGAATAGATCTCTCCTTAAGATAAAGCGAATATTGTGGTCTGGAAGATAAGATGATAATATTAATGCTCTCACTGTTGGATAAGACGAATATTCAAAATCTCTTTAATCACTGCTAAATCTAAATGTATACGATTATTATTATACGATTGCTTAAAAAAAAAAAAAAAAAAAAAAAAAAAAAAAA
>JAPDSC010020484.1:195-10527 GCA_026290005.1 Latrodectus geometricus | reverse complement strand
TCATTGTAGTTCCATTAAGTTACAATTATCTTATAAATAAAGGTCTGACCTTAATATGCGTTAGATTAAAGTTACTGCTAGAATTCATTTAGAACTAGCATTATTTGTAGTGTCTTTTAAACAGTATGGTAGTTGGTAAATATTTTACTTTTCATTAAAAAATATTAATAATTTATTTTGTTCAAATCAACAAATTATAATATCTGAGATCTTTCTTTATATGTACTTATATTCGGTAGGCAAAAAAGTGCTAAAAGCAAATTCATTATATTAATTTATAATAAAACCGAAAAATACATTTAATAAAAACGAAAAATACATTTAAGAAAATGTTGTGAAATTAATTTAAATATATATCTGTTGTGAATACATGTAATATTGTGGTATGAAAACAAAGTTTTTAAATGGTTAAGAAAATACAAGTAAATTATTACCCAAAATATATCATTTGGATATAGTTTAAAAGAAAAATTAATAAATTTATATCCATTACAATATATATATCTATTTATGAAGGCTGATGTGAAAGATGCCAACCAAAATCTTTTTGTAAGTAAGTAATTTGAATAAAGAAATATAAATGGGTAAAAATCACTGAGTAGCATTCAATTGATAAATTCATTTCGGAACACATTTATATTTAAAACAATTATGAAAAATGAAGAATAAAACCACTTTTGTAAAAATTTTATTAAAAGGGTTTTTTTTTTTTTTCAAAAACTGTTTTTTTTCGACAATTAAAAATGATCAGCAATTTCTAAGTTTTTAAAAATAAAGTATTGTTTTTAATCAGTTTTCTTCTTTATAGAAAGGGTTGGGACTTTGGGGGTTATTCTTTTCAGACTAGGGGAAATTAGACAATAGTTAAGTAATGACAGAAATGCATAATTTTACAGGAAATCAATAATGCTAATGACTTTAACAAGAACATGATGAAAGGATTTAGTCAATAACGAAAGTGTGAAATATATGATTAAGCAAATTTACAAATTACATGGTATTTTATGATCACTAATCAGCAAAAAATAAAATAAATGATGAATTTCGGGATTATTGATTAATTAAATCAAAGAAAAGAATAAAGTGAAGCATATCTTCCTTCTCTTCATCTCATAAATGCGCAAAAAGTCAAAATTATAAAAATCCACATAAGTTATACATATATATATATTTACAAGTATTTCATTTAAATGCGAGAATATTTTCTAATTTTTTTTTAACTTTTCCATGTCTAGCAATATATAACCAGATTAAATCCTGTCTTAATATTTTTGGAAGAACTTAGGTTTCAAGAGCCAATTTAAACATAAAACTGAAACAAGAATATAAATATTTTTCGCAAAACAATATTTTATTAGAATTCGTCTAATTTTAAAACTATAAATCATTTTTCTACTATGTATAGACTTCAACAATCATTAGCAGTTTTTTAATAAAAACATTTAAAATACAAAACAAATGTGATTCACAATTTTTTTTTAATTTATGGATCTTTTTAAAAGTTGTTTCAAGAAATTTCTTATTTCATTAAAATCCAGTAACAATTTATTATGAGGATTATATTTGCATAAAAATTACTAGAGACATGTATTGTACTAGTATTTTACCTCATACAAAACTCAAATTTTATTGAATTTTTAATGTTATTGTATATACTGCGTTTATTATTGGTAATTAAATTAATTGGATATAAATGTTCTTAAATTATAAAGGAAAAATAATTTCTTTTAAGAGATTAATCTTAAATAATTCGTTTCAGCATGTTTCCGTTTTATAATTTTAAAGCTTAAAGCATACAATTCGTTTCAGATTTTTAAAAATTTTTGTACACAATATTATTCCACCATTTGATGGAAAAGGAAATATTTTATTCTCTCAATAAATTAATTAAAGAATAAATTAACAAATACTTGTGCATACATATTTCTTTACCAAAACTTTCTGCATTCTTATCCAGGTGCAGAATGAATTAATTACTTACAACGCATAATGAATGTTTCAAATTTCACAAAAATAGCAAATGTAAATTCCAATCCCAGGGTTACATTTTTTTTCAAAATAATATGGAAAAAAAAATAAATTTTGCAGCACATTTTATTTTGCACTTACTCAGGGCTTATACAATTGCTATTTGAATGTTAATATATTTCAATAATGATTATCTCTGAGGTGGGAAAAACTTATACATCTCTTTTTAAATTATAATGAAATCTTTCACAAATCACTCCTCAGATAGTTTAATTTCAACAAACAGTATACTAATGTAAGTCTTATCAAGTACCTTGTCAAGAAAATAAATTATTGTTGAGTATAAAACACTATTGTTATTATTTACTTGCTTTCTTCACTTTAGTATTGATTTAAATCATTCCTATTCTACCTTAAATTAATCTAAATTGGAATTCACTAAAATTCTATATTGTATAATAGTATAGTGGAATATATGCATTTTTAATTTCATTTTATAAAGAATTCCGAATGGTTGATCAGCAGGGAGTGAAAAGATGAATTAAATAAACTGATAGTATTAAGTTAAAACACTTTCGCTTAATGCCAAACATCGCTCACAATTGCAGCTTAGGTATCCGACGACTCATTCAGCGTCCGAATCAGCAGCGTGGGCAAATTGATCCTGCAACATTTGCATAGCAATAACGTTTCCCTAATATGTATTATCCTGTCGAGCGTTTATAAAACTCACCTACAACCCACCTAAACTTGCGCGCGCGTTGGCAGTTGGTCAGACAAACTGTTGTCACTCAAGGACCTCACTCGATTAACAGTGGATTAAAAGCCTTCGGGGAGTTGAGATGTGGCGAGTGTTGGGGAGGACAACTTATCTAAGCCGCAAACTCAGAATGAGGAACAACTCAGCCCCGTAATTTCCTGCGCAGACTAATTTGCTTTGGCCTACAAACCCTTTGCAGGAATCGGAGAGTAGAGAGCGATTAAATTTAGATATGATGTACGCGTTTTCGCCCTGCTACCTCCCGAAAACGAGGTATCTGACAACCCGTCTGTAATAATTGTTTCCTAGGTCATCGTTCGAATACCAGACTGAGCATGGTGTCTAGTATCTTTGCTGTCCAAGGGAAAGTGGTGCAATTACAGTTATTTCATATCCCACTGTATTTTATTCATAACAATATATATTTTTGTAACAATAATTTTTCAATAGCAACTTTTCGAATCAAAATTACTCTGCTTTCATTTTTGGGGTATTTTTAATGAATATTTCAATCTACATACACAAAATTGAATAGCTTGTATGTTTTAATTAATTGTCAGATTCTGGAAATTATACTTGCAAGAGAATAGAAGATATCTGAAACACACTGTATTTATTTTTATCAGCATTAATAGTGATAAACATTAATAAATATAATAGTTTTGGTTTTTAACAAAAAGAAAAATTTCGTCAAAAGAAATCAAATTAATTTAATAGCAATGTATTATTTTATATTTTGGGAAATTCTGCTAAGTATTTCTTATTTAATGATTTTACGATTATTAAAACAAAATAGTGAAATAAATGATAAATTAAGACACATTTGTTTTTATTCAAAGAAGCAGCACATTTTTTATGCTTCGATTATCGATAAAAAACAAGTTACGTCTTGCTACCAAAAGCTGATATAGATTTTCCATTATGTTTGAAATTTGCTGAAATTTATTCTAATCAAAAAATTATTTGTTGATCAATATTTTATCAGATTAATTAAATGAATCAGAAGTGCTTAAAAATACAAAACTATACCAAGGTTTAAGGAAATAAATCTAAATTATGTCATTACTATAAAAACTTACGTAATTAAGAACTGATAAATGTAAAAAATACATGAAAAACAGATGGAAAATAATAATGAAAAGCGTAAGATTGATTAACATATTTTCTTCATATAAGGTTAGATAAGATAACCAAGCTTCGTTCACATAAAGTAGTTCTTTATTCTATGTTATTCAATCTTGCTTCAAAGATACATATAAATATTTCTTTCAATGTCAGAAAGAATTTCTAAAGTGCACTTTAAATTAAACGATGTTCGATCAATACCACAACTTGTAAAAATAATATATAAACAATATTTATATATTAAACTATATATTTTAAGTCCTTAAAATATAAATTTATAAGAAAAAGATTTCGTTATAAAACAACTTGAAAATTTATAAATTGATTTGATATAACTATTGTTTATTTACATATATTAAATACATCATTAATAGATGATATATTATTTGTCAAGCTAGTTTTTAAAAATCTTAATATATATTTACATCAGAGTTTAATTATGAAATAATGCATCTAATCCAGTATGTCAGATTTTCCTAGATAAATTATAATTAATCTTAAATTCTTCACTATATTTTATAAGAAGTAATATATTTATCCCTTCAAAGTAACAATAAAATTTAAATTTTTCTTCTGTTATTAAATAAAAATAGGTGTTTTAAACTAACTTATCAATAATTAAAAATATATGAAGATGCTAAATGTATAACAGAAAACGTAACTTAAACTACTTTTAACTACTTTATATTTAAGTGATTTCAAGAAAATGTTTAGATTTCTTAGTTTAGTAAAAATTAAATTAACTTGCACTACCAATTCTTAAATCTTAAGATGCAAACAGCAGCTTTAGAGACTTTAAGGAAAATGTTTATCAGGCAGTTAAATTTTTTCAGAACATTAAACATTTCAAGTTTTCTAAATATTTTTCTAAATATAAAACATTTTCAGAAAATAAATTAATTACAATAATAAAAAGAACAATAATTTAATAAATCTTGTTGGTTAGTATAAGCGCAATTAATTTGTGCATTATTTAAATTTTTGTATTGAAACCAATGCATTTTTTCTTTTAAATATTTTACTGTGTATTTTTAATTTAATATAAAATACATTATAATATCATAAGCAAGTTAAACGAAGTAATTTTAAATAAAAAATGAAGTTACCCCTTTTTTCATTTACCAATTGATACAACCAAGTATTATATGTATAATATTAAACATGGAAAGCAAGTACATCATTTGGGCACATCATATTTCCAAAATCGTATTTAATTCAAATATTTGTATCTGTACATAATCTATTATATATCCAGAATCCGCTATTCATTAACTGATTTCAAGGCAGAAAATAATTCAATTTGAGTTATTTCCATATTAAATATTTCTAAAGTTTATGCTAATAACAAACCAATAAGAAAGTAGTTGATATTTAAAATAAATTGTTATGTAAGATACTTAGTTTGAAACTCTGTATTTAATATTAAAGTATGATTTATAATGTACTTTGAGAGTTTTTGAATATTAAACTTTAAAAAATTAAGTTTTCCTAAATTATTTATTTAATACTTAAATTTACAAAACTCTTAAATTATTGTTTAATACTCAAAATGTGTCTCAGTACACTATAAACTGTATTCCTTTAACAATATATCATTAATTATCATTTAAAGTTTTTTAATATAAAATACTTCTTCAATATTTAAATTTTGAAAGTGTATTTCAAATTAACTAAATACATTGAAATAATAAAACTATGGATTACTGTTGAAGATTTAATGTTATATAATTGTTTTACATTCTTCATGGATACGTATCGGTTGAATTGAAAATCTAATTTAACATATGTATGATTAGCATCAATGCAGAGTGTGTTATTAAATACTAATATTAGGTTTAAAATTAAATGTATGATGTATAAAATTATAGATTTTACCTCTTGTTATTAAGTATGTTTCTAATAATAAATAAATTATAATATTCCATTTATAATTTGTAATTGTGTGAATAATCTTTAATATTTTAATTATAATACAAAAAATACATTTAATTAGAGGAAATATCAAATCTTATATTCTCTGCAATTATGTAAAAAGCAAATAATTAATGTACATGAAAACGATATTATGAAATGTAAATTGTTAATATAGAAAAATATATAATATAGAATAATTTCATTCATTAATATTTGGTTTAATTTAAAAATTATGAACATTGAAAAAAAAATTGAAAAGAACTTAAATTGGATTTAAATGAATATGTTTATCTTCAGCCTATTTATCATGTGTGAGCTGAGCAAACTAACGATATTTGATATTCCGCTTCTTACTTATATATACATAATTGTACGCAAATTGATTTTAATTTAAAACATTTTCAAAAAACATATAAGAATGTAAATTTTGTCAATTATAAATACACTACTGGCCATTAAAACTGCTACACCAAGAAGGCGACATATTACAGACGTGAAATTTATACGAAAGGAAGAACGTGCTGTGATATGCAAATGATTAGCTTTTCAGCGCATTCAGACAAAGCAGTCGCCAGTAGTGATATCTACATTGTGTTTAAATGAGGAAATTGTTCAACCGGTTCCTCATACACAAATTGCATTTGAATGTTGTTTCCTGGTGAAAAGTTGTTGTGAAGCCTCGTGTAAGAAAGAGAAATGCGTACCAGCACGTTCCTGACTTTGATAAAGGTCGAATTGTAGGGTACCGGGATCGCGGTTTATCTTATCGCAGTATTGCTGCTCGCGTCAGTCGAGATCCAATGACTGTTAGCAGAATATGGAATCGATGGGTTCAGGACAGTAATACGGAATCTCAACCATGCGGGATCTCAACGGCCACCTATCACTAGCAGAATAGACTACAGGCATATTACCCGCAGGGCCGTAAGGAATCGTGCAACTAAGTCACGAGCCGTGAGTTAAGAAACGGGGTCGTTTGGAAGACAACAAGTGTCTGCACGAACAGTTCGACGACGTTTGCAGCAAATGGACTCTCAGCTCGGAGACCATGGCTGCGGCTTTCCTTGACGCTGCGTCATAGACAAAATCGACTTCAACGACGAACCTGGGCGCACAAATGACGAGAAGTCATCTTTCCAGATAAATCCAGGTTCTGTGTACAGCATCATGATGGTCGCATCCGTGTTTGGCGGCATCGTGGTGAACGCACACTGGCAGACTGCATTCGTCATTGTCATACTGGCCCATCACCTGGCGTGATGGTATGGGGTGTCATTGGATACACGTCTCGATCACCTCTTGCTCGCTTTGACGGTGCTTTGAACAGTGCACGTTACATTTCTGGTGTGTTACGACCCGTGGCTCTACCCTTTATTCGAGCCCTGTGAAACCCTACGTTTGAGCAGGATAATGCCCGACCGCATGTTGCCGGTATTGTACGGACCTTCCTTGATACGGAACATGTTCGGCTGTTGCCCTGGCCAGCACGTTCTCCAGATCCTTCACCAATAGGTCTGGTCAATGGTTGCCGAGCGACTGGCTCGTCACCAAACGCCAGTCACTACGGTTGATGAACTGTGGTTTCATGTTGAAGCTGCATGGGCATATGTACCTGTAAATGCAATCCAATCTCTGTTTGACTCAATGCCCAGGCGTATAACTGCTGTTATTACTGCCAGAGGTGGTTGTTCTGGGTACTGATTTCTCAGGATCTATCCAGCCAAATGTTTTGAAAATTTAATCACTTGTTATTTCTAGTATAATATATTTGCCCAATAAATATCATTTTGTTATCTGCATTTCTTCCTGGTGTAGCAATTTTAATGTCCAGTAGTGTATTAAATTTTTAAGATAGGAAAATAATACTTCAAAGTCACATTATAGCTTTGATAAAGATAAAGTTATTCAATCATTAATTTTCAATTATCAGTCCAGATGGAATGTATTAAATACTTAAAAGAGAATCTTAATTTGTATGTATATATCTAGACAATAAAAATGTTAAAAAAAATGATACAGACATAAATGTTGTAACAATTGTACAAGAAAACAGGTGTCTAGCAAAGTTGTTAAATTGATTTCTGATACTACAGCAGATGATCAAAATTTTGATGACTTTGCACGTGCTATTACAATCTGCGAGCGAGAGATGAAACATAGTATATTCATACAATAATGTCATAGAAACATAGTTGTTGCATCGGCATACTTCCTTGTACCTAGCCCTGACATGTATTTTACCAGTTTGTGTAAGTTGCCGGGTGGCAGTCTTCGTAAATTAGAAACAGGGATCTAGAAGATCACAGATACTTGACCTGACCCTCTCAAAGGTATCATTTCACATTGCGACAACGTCCTATTTAAAGTGCCACAGCCACCTTTAATGAACAAGGAGGGTCTTCGATTAAGCCATGATTCGAACTTGCTACTTTTCGATAATGAGAACGACCCCTAACTAACCACTCTACAGTAGGCTTAGACATTCGAAGGAATGAATAAATTTGAATTTTCACATAAGAATATTTTAAAAGTGTACTGTGAATATTGACTACTTGATAAGGCATGAAATCTCAAACAGATATTTTTGTAAAAAAAAAAAAAAAAAAAAAAAAAAAACGAATGATGAAATTTATGGGAATAAAGTGATGTGCAAAAATTCTTACATATTTAAATGCTAGGGCATCAATAAGCATCAGCGTGCAAATTATTCAGAGAACCATCAAATATATGGAAATAAGATTACAAATACAAACACGTGTATTTTATCAGCTACATGGTACAAAGTTTTACACTTAGACTGGAAACGCGTAAAGAAGTGCCCATGTTAGGCATAAGTTGTTTGATCTAATTATCCTTTTTTGTGATTGTATCAGGTGGGTGGATAGAAGAACGAACATTTTGGAAAAAAACCTCATCAATCTACAAGTCAATCTACAAGTCAATTTACATGTCAAGTATCAAATGTTCAAATAAGTTGAGACTTTATGATAGTATATTGCATAGATATCTGACATGATATCGAGACATAAATACGTTTAGATAAGAGTCTGACAGACATTCATTGTGCAAGTAAATTTAATATATATAAGGTGCTTAAATATATGATTTGATTGTCCACAACCATTCATATCTATTGTTCATTCCAATAAACGCAGGTAATTCCAACAAGACTGTGCAATGCATCAAATAGAGAGAATCGCTTGGAAATGCTATGTAATCAGTCGTCCTATTTTAGATACTTACTTTGAAAATTTAAATTTCAAAAAATGAACGTTATTGAGCATATCTGGTATGCCATGCAACTTTTCATGCAGGAAAAATTTCTAAAATTTTACAATTTAATGCATTTGTAGATTTTCCTGCAAAATAGGAAGTGTAAATTGTTCAAAAAATATTTTTAGGAGTTAGACCAACCTGTGCAATGACAAATTGAGTTACTTGTGACAGCACTTAAGATGTCAACACTATATTAGGAGGTTGTACTGGTTTCTACTGTATTAGATATTATATGATTTATATTATATGTTAATGAGTCCCATACAATTCTTAATTTAATTTTAATTAATATTGTTCGTAATGATAACTCTTATGATTAAAGCTGTTGAAAATTTAACCTTATTTTATAAGATTAACAAATCAAACATATCAAATCATATTTTGTTAATTTAAAATATCAAGAATCGGCTTCAGTTATTAGAAAATAATATAAATATAAAACATTCTGTTCAACTCCTGCATCAAGAATAAATTCATTGCAATTAACATCTAACATAATCATAAAAATATTTCTACCAAATTTTGAAAATGATTATTGTTTTAATAAATTTATTATTTATGTTGGGTAAATTTAAAATTGTATAATTATTTTACCCTAAATGATTCTAATAGAGATTTAATAAAATAAACCACTAAATATATTTCAAAAGTAAATTACTATCCACGTTTGAAATTTATAGAAAGCTCTGATTTTCTTTGATAGAAAATTCTATCTCTTTTATCCGGAATGTTGATCAAATAGTTCCATGATTCGCTTTCATAAAACGAACCTGGCACTCAGCTTTAACGAACTTGGCAGACACCAAACATCTATCCTTGTAATTCACTGACAGAAATCGTTCCACGCTCTACTGTGTGATAATTGTCGTCGAGGAAAATTCATTTTACGTCTACGCTCTGTGAGCTCAGTCCCACCTCCAGAAAACCATTCTCATTTTGTCATGGTAACAGGAGAGTTAGCGGACTATCTCTCACTTTTCTCTGCGATGGATCAGAGAACCTCTTCCCTGCGTAGGCGGAATCGGATGTTATTAGAAAAGTGGAAGTTTACCGTGACAGACTTAGCCGTCCATAATAATTCTGGAGATAGAGCGAAATTCAAATTGACGTTTATTAAGATGTGTTGAAGAAGCGGATGAATTATCTCAGAACATGCATTAAAATATTGAGGAATTGTTGAGGAATATTATAGAAGATGATTTCGGAAGTTGTTAAGGAATATTACACTCTTATCTCGGACAAAGATTGTGGATGCTCTTCTGTAATTGTATTGCCTCAATATCTAATCA
>JAPDSC010020476.1:0-20043 GCA_026290005.1 Latrodectus geometricus | reverse complement strand
ATCATTCTAAGAACATATTATTACATTCAAAATAAATTTATTTATTTGCAAATATTATAGGGAAATTTTTAGGAACTCAATAATAGTGAAAACAAAATGATATTTACTAGCTTTACTATTTTAGCCGCTTTTGTACTCGAGATTTTAAAATATTATAAGAGCTATGTTTATAAAGTCCACATTGATGCTTGCATTTATTTTTAATATGTAATACTTAACAGAAGAATGACTCAGATTATACTGATTTAATTAATAAATTATAAATAAAAGTTTATATTTTTAACTTAATTAATAAAGTTACATTTGACTGTAAATAACAGCGAATAAAGATAATAATTAATACGTTTTAGAGGCAGAACCCTAAGAAAATATTTAAATCTATTAAAAACTTTTGAAAAGGAACATGATTACTTATCTATTTGGAATAATATTCCTAATTTTAAGAAATATATTGTAAGTCCAATAAAACAAAAAAGAAACATTGAAAAAAATGAGTTACAATGATAATAACTCTGAATTTATTAATTATTGGAGAAGAACTTTTATTCAATGTATAAAAATCTCGAAAGATATCAAAATAATGATTTAAGCCAAAGAATTTTTATAAGTAATAAAATTAAAATATTGGAAAAAGTGTAGTGAGATAATACATATATCATTCGTAAAGTATATTAAAATCTTGAATTTTAAATCAAGATAAATCAATGAAATATTTTATTATAAAATATGTAATGGGCAAATCAATATGACAACCTACCATACTTTTCACGCTTCATCAAAAATATTATAGACTAATATTCATTAGAAAAATGCCTAATAAGAATAATATTTAAAAATCAATAAAAAACTGAGTTCTCAATATATTTTGCAACTCCGTGAACCTTAAGATTATTTATGTTTTATTAAAATAGATAAAATTATTTATGTTTTCTCAGTAAAACTACCATACACATTAGCATAACATTCGAATAATATCATTACATTGTTAGTACTACCGGAATCAATTTATTGTTACATTTTCATTTTTGATTTCCGAGTAACAACTCAAATAAACTGGAATTACATAAGCTACATTATCTTCTTTTACAATGATAAAATATGAAAATAAATATTATGTATGCTTTTCAATATAACATTTTACCACTATTTGATTATTAGACTTAAATTACAACATACACTTTTCATATCTAAATCAGGATTGCTAATTTAATTAAAATACCAGTATGTTTTTCGCAATTAAAAAAAATTCTTGTATTGTTTGGGAAAGCATAATCCTATATTGTCTGCAATGAACATAATGTAAAGGTCACAAAGTATGGATTAAAATTTACAGAATTCATTTTCAATAAAAAAAATCTGCTATTCATCTCAGTTTAGAAAAACAATTTAAGAAATTACCAGTTTTAGTATGCTACCAGTTTTAGTATGCCACATTTTTGAACTCCCGCTTATTTTCATACAAACGGAAGTTCAAAAATCTAAAGCTTCGGACAAAAAAATTAGTCAACAAATTGCAGACCACATTACTTTTTTTTAATTCTGTCAATTAGCATAATGCTGATTTCAGCATAATGCTAATCTTGAATATCATCAACATTTCTTATTAACTAGATATACAATTTATCAAATATTTTTCTTCTGGAGAGTTCTTTTTCAAATCATTTAAATACAGTATTCATTTTCTTATAGAAGCTACATTGTGTTTAGTATTACTATGTCGATTACTTCAGCAACATTTTTAAATTTATGGCACTCTAAAAATATCACCAAAACAAACAGTAATGTGAAAAATTTCAAAAATGGATAAAATTGTGAATTAATTAGATGACATATTAGGAATGAAATTTAGCAGTGAGCATTAAATCAATAACGTGAAGATCCTGATAAATTTCCATTAATGTTCGACATTTCAACTCTCGTATTGACGTCAAAAGCAATTTTTTAATAAATCTTGAAGAACTACATATTTTATTCGTTATTTTCTATTTTAATTACTTCATTTTGTTAATTTTATTGTTTTCTTTTTTTGTTTTTGACAATAATTAGAATTATATGTGTTGTTTTGTATCATTATAAATTGAGAAGAAATGTTATACCAATTTGGATAACAACGTTCATAGTTATTTCGAAGCCCATTCCATACAAAGATGGATTTGATATGGTGACAAATTTTTTTAATCCACCAGATCAATAGATATAATCTTACAGAACTTTTGCTCTAAAGGTTTGTTCTGAACACAGTTTACTGAAGGAACGTGAGAAAATCCAGCGACAAAACTTTTGACTAGTGTTATCAATTTATATCAATCTTTATTTTTTTAGTAATTATTCAGTTACAAAATGAGTCCAATAATTTATCAATATCCTGTACTTTTATATATCTTGTATTATTTTAAGTTGAAATACTTAATACTTAATTTTATAAAAAAATTAAATCATGAATTGATTTTTCTTAATAATTTGTTAATTTTGTATTTCTTTTCCTCGGGTAAAAATGTGTTCTGAGTGGTATTTTTGATACCACTTTTATTTAAAAAATGCGTGCTCTATCACACATTTATGAAAATTTAAGCGATTTTAAAAAGATTTGAAGATGATGCATAAATGATTTCCCTTAAAATTATCATAGAAGAAACGTAACAATCTCAATTTAATTAACAATTATGATAATTTCCTTATTTAACATAAGGTAATGGACCTAATGGTCGATACCCTTGTAAGGTATTTTAACATCCATCCCTTAAATTACCTTTCAGAAAGATTTCACTTTTGTAGTTCAAAGAACAACAAAAATTTTTTACTTAATCTATACGAAGGGAACATAGAACGTGTATCCACACTTTCTATGTTAAAAATTAAATATGTTGGGAATTTAATTAACAGAATTGTTATAGAGTAATAAATTTTAAATAAAAATAAAAAATTGTACTAAGTATTTCAGCTCTTATAAATTCTCAGAATCTAGGTAGCATCGTGCATATTTCCGTACAACAAACAATGAACCGAATGATAAACTCTAAGGATAATCTAAAGTCACATAAAATTTAATTAAAAAGAAGAAATAAACATTTTGGTAATGATCAGTAGAGTGATTTTTTATAATTTTACAATTGAAATTAAATTAGTTATTTTCACTATTAAAATTAATAAAATTCATGTGGTTACAGATAAGAAAATTGTAATTATCTCTTTAACTGTAATCACCGTAGAGGTTACAGTTGGAGAAAAGGAGCATTTTAATTATGTAATTTCTTACTACTCACATGTAATGCAATTATTAACTCTCAATTGTTTGTATCCATGTATTTTTAATTTTTATTGTCTCATAAATTATTATCTTGCATTTTTTTTGTAAACGTTTTATTTTTTCTTAAAGTAATTTCATATATATAATTGTATAAAAGTTTAAATTGGATTTATTGGCGCTTCGTCGAAGGATCGAGCTTTACAGAGGAATAAAATCGCATATTTGTTTCTTCTCTTTGTTAAATAACAAAAGAGAAATTGTATTTTCTTGTTTTCTGCTTTCTCATCTATCGAAGTGGATGTTTGGGAATTTTATAGATTTCTTACTTTGTGATGTATGAATATAGTCCTATATCTATTTCAATGAAACTCTGAAAACGCTGCAGATTTTTAATTCAGATTGAAATGGGGTAATTATTTTTCAATGCTGGAATTTTAAAAGCAGGAACAGCATTTCTATATCAGTCTTTCACAACATATAGGCAAAAAAATTCACTGTTTGCTGAGTGCAAAGTACAAGTTATTAAACAAAAACTTTAATGATTTCATCTGTTCTCAAAATTTAACTGAAAATCAACATCCAATGCTTTAAAAGAGCATTTGATTTTAAATGAGTTTATTTTTCAAATTCACTTAAAATCTTAAAGATAATTTGTTCTGATAATTTACTTGATGATTACAGAAAACATAGATATAGTTTTACTCTTAAAGTAAATTAGAGAAACAACGTTATTTTTATAGTATACTATGTTAATTTGAAAACCCTTATTAATCATAGGTATCAGATTAAATAGTAGTCTTATAATAAGATAATTTTAATAAAAATATATCATTTCTTTTTCAATTTAAATCAATATGTTTCAATACATACCTATGTTTTGAAGTTTGCATTCATTCGCTTTTCTTTTAATGAAGTTACCTGAGATTTCAGAAGTAGTATTATTTCTTCTTTAAGGACTTTTCCGTGCATTTCCTCTTTAAATCACACTTTATGTGTCTATTAAAAATGGTTAATATATGTTAAAAAGATACTGAACACTATAGCTCATTTGTTTCTTAAATAACTCATTTGTTTATTTGAAATATAATTTTTATCCAATTGTATTATTATAAAAAATTTTAATTTCTTAAGAAATTCTAAAATAATTACAAATTTTTTTGGTTTGATGATATCTATGTTATAAGATTTTAAAGAGGAATAATACGTTATTGATTGAAAAAATTGCGATACCAAAAGAAAAAGCAAATAGCAAGATCCTATTTACAGTACACAGCAATTTAATAGGTAGACATAGTTAGCATTCAATTAAATTAAGCTTAGAAAAGAAATTTGGATATTTTAATCAGTGGGATTATTTTAGTTCTATGCCAAAGTTTATTCTTTGTATTAGGGTAAAAACCGTAGCGATCTAACTTATATGCTAATTTTCATCTGTTGTAATCCAGTAAATACAATATATAAAGAACTACCAGACAGCGAAAAAAATCACAAAAGCCATCTTGTTTGAATGAGGTTCAGTTTACTATTGGATGAAAGCGCACTTTTATTTATTACTTTTTCACAAAGCAAGAATGGAATTTTATTTTATTTTTCTTGACTTCCTCATGTACATAAACTTTTAGAAAGGACTTGAGGGTTTTGTTCATGACGCATGAAGTAATTCAAATAGATAAAACACAAAAATTAAATAAATGTTCTGTTTGTATGACTAGTTTCTTTTTTTAACTTGGTAAGATTCGCAATAAATTTATGAATTTATTTTAATGAGTAAATTATTGAGTAAAATCGTTAGTGTTAAACTTTGTAAGTATTCAAATTAATATGCTTATTTAAAATGTCAAAAATAAAAAATATATATTACATTTACACAAACTGCGAATATATATCTGTTTGTGTTACAGTGTTCAAATAGGGTAAAATTCAAAAAGGTAAAGCGCCACACACGCTTCATTTTTTAAAGATAACACTATTCTAAAATTTATATGTATTAACAATTTTACATTATTTTTATCAAAATGAGAAATGATTGTTTCTAATATATTTTCTCAATTTTTTTTTTTTACGTGCATTTTGCATGTATTTAATATTAAAGATTAAAGTTGAATACATTTTTGTATCGAATTTAACTAACACAAATAAATATTTTAATTTATTTTATTAAATTCTCTACTTTAGTTCATTAAATTGTTTGATAAAATGAGATATAACATTCACTAACATCCCATAATACATACAACCTATTACATGTGAGAATCCCTTATTTTTGTTTAGATTTTTTTATTTTTTCTTAATTAACATTATTTTTTGATATAAAAAATTCAAATGATATTTATTTGTCAGTTTTATGTATCTTATCAATAAAATTTTAATTTGGTTGATTTGTAATACATATTTGTGAATCCTTGGATATCATTTCCATTAATTATAAATAAATTTTATCAAGTTATTAATAATTTAATATATAGTGTGTATAAAAACATTAAATTTATGTTCGTATCTACATTAAAGTTATTTAATTTTACTCATGACTATCATTACATGCAAAATAGAGTATACAAATTAATTTTTTGATTAATTTATGACTGCCATAACAATATAAATGCTAAAAGAATTTCTTACCTTTATTAATGTAGATAGAATAAAAAATAAAGACAAACTTTTTAAACTCCTTTCTCCTAGATTAAAAAAAAACGTTATCCTTAAGTATCACGAGTCTTATCTTTAATAAACAATACTTCGCCTTTCGATAGTCCCTTAAATATTTATCAATATTTTCAATGCTAAATTTTATCAATACTTCAAATTCAATTATTTTATTTGAAGAGGAATATTTTATTAATTTTAAGTACAATCATACGTTATATATTACGCATACAAATAAATAAGCCAACGAATACTCTTTTACTTGTGATCACTCTATGCATATAGAATACACTCCCTACATAAAAAATGAGTAAAAGAGAATAAAAATAAAATCTGTACTCATTCAGAATCAACAAATCTGAACGATTTTATTGACATGAAGATGGAGCTTTTGTATTCAAAGCTTTGAAAGAAGTCTTAGTTCAATCTACTCTACTACAACATCCTATACCTAGTGCCTAGTTAATCTTATAGATTGATGCCAGCAGTATTGAAATTGGAGAATCAATGATGGAACTCTAAATAAAAACAAATAGCCAGAGAGGCTAAAATGTCTGCAATTTCAGGAGAACTGTTCTAATAAAAATTTAAGAGACTTTGATAAGGATGCAGTTGTGTTAATGTCCTTAGTACAAGATATGACTTAATGAAATTGAGCAAAGGCATAATATCGTAAAATTGTATTTAGGACCATAAAAATATAACTGTGGTTTGCTAGATTAGGGATTTTTGTACATTGATTAAGAGACTATATTCCTTAAATTTAGAAAATAATATATAAATTTTGAGATGTTTTAAATATACAATTCTATTTCTCTAGGCAAAAAATGAATTGATCATTCACAAACATCTGACAAGTGAACAAAACTTATAATAAGTTATTTCATCTATGAAATGTTGAAAGTTTGAAGGTACATTACACATTCCACACAAAATGCATACGTATGCTTTCAAAAAGATCTCAAGGTGAACATATTGCTAATTCAAAAATAGCTTTAAGGTATATAATAATTTGAAATTTAATTTCTTAAATTAATGAATAAAACAGATTTGATATCATGCAATTAATAAGTTATTTCTACAGTGAAGGATGTGAGATATTTTTCTTCAATTGTTTGATCTTTTACAGCTCGAAAATTATCCATTGGTCTCTATTCCATAGATATTTTCTTAGCATTATATGCAAGGGCACAGTAAGTTTTTGGATTTTTCTGTCTCAATGATTTCCATCAGCTAGCAAATTTCGAATTTCTAAAGTTTGGCTTTTACTGCATCCTTCTGATTCTGTTGTTCATTTTGTTGTCATAAGAGTAGACAACATCAAGTTTGATAAGGATGTCTCGTACTATGGTCGAGGTTGCAGGTGGTGAATGGGTAGCGATGTGGTTATAATTTATTCTCGACTTAGTTAGGGTTTTAGGAGTAGTTAAATACAAACTGCTTTCCAGCTAAAACTATGATGTTGGATCCATTGAAGCGCTAAAAGGCATTGTTATGACTGAATTTTCTATTGGAGCTGATTACAGAAAGTAAACATGTTTCGGGGTAAAACTGAAATCTAAAAATAATTAGCAAAACTTGCTATTCAATAACATCAGTTTAATGAATGTGCCCCCTATTGGTAAAATGATGTATAACTCTGAAATCCTTTTCATTAAAATATTATTTATTTACAAACCAACACATTGTGAGAGCATCACTAGTTTTAGTTGCAGCTTTAGCAACAAGGCAGACTCTGTTAATCTCTCCTTACCGGAGTATTTAAAGCTAACTATTACATGATTTTTATTATACTCTCACTAAAGCTGAAAATTTTAAAGCGCATAAATTTACGGTAAAATTTGTAAATCACTGCTTCCGGATTACCACCCAAAATGGATGTCATGTGACCGAAATCATTCGATGATGGTTAAATGGCTTCTATCAATGTTCTCGGGGTGCTAGAAAAATTTCAACTGGTTTCTGGAGATATGGTTCTTGTCTTCGAGGAACATTCAATATTTTACGATTATTCCACGAGTATTTTTGAATTTCAATTCAAATGATTCAGTGGCCAGAATTAGATGCGAAGTGTTCGAAGTCATTCGACGATGGTTAATAGGCATATATCAACATGCGCATTCTTGAATCCAATTAAATCACTTGGACTTTGAATATCAATAGATATTTTCAGTAACCTTCATTGGAACAATTTCAAATCACCAATTTATTTCATTAACCAACTGAATGGTTGTCCAATATCAATAAACTATGATTAAATGGCTTGTGTTGAGTTGCTAATGGTCGAATTAATATGAAATGGATTGACTTTATAGAATAAAATTATGTAGATTAAGCCATATCTGGATGAAAAAAGCAGTTACTTCTCAGTTAAAATGTAAGGAGGTTACTCTAATGATGCATAAAAAGTAATTTGGCTCCTTATGTCAGTGGGGATTAATTAAATTTTCCTCTGATCAGATATTGTATATAATTTTCAAATCATAGTCAATTTCATCATTGTATTCATGATAATTTTCGAAGTAAATGTGTTTTAATTTTCAGATGGGAAAAAATTGATAAAAAACATATTAAAAACCATTTTTAATATCGATACATTTTGTTTAAGTGATAAGATTTTAGGCATTTTCCATTTTTACTGAGAAAAAAAGAGATAAGAGAAGTATATTTCCCTTAAATCTTCTAAATAGGTGTACATTTTAAAAATAATTCATCTTATCATTTGATATGATATATATATTATTGTTTCATTATTTTTAAATCTTTATCTAGTTTAAGCTTTATTTAATAATTTAGATTTTATAATTGTTATTTAAAATATATTTTACACAATATATATGTTTTAAAGCATTTATTTTAAATGATTAAATAAAATATAAATTATTTTTGCAAAAGTTTTGGTGCTGTCATCTATCGTCGAGTAAAAAAATTACACAATTAAGTATTGAAAATCATCTATTTTGAGGGTATCACTATTTTTTATTCAGAAAAATGAGTATGAGAATAAAAGTGGCAATTATTAGGTATATAATAAATAAATTTTCAAGGCGACATATAAATATGAACAATAGTTATTAAAACAACAATAAAATAATCACTATTAACTTTCATTAAAAAAGGAAAAAAATATTAAATTATTGATAAATATTTCTTTGATTTGATAATGGTTACCAAAAGCATTAAGTTACTGGAATTCAAAGATAGCTATCACAAATTATCATATTACTTATATAACGTAACATATGGAAAGATATCCTTAATGTATTACTAGATCAAAGCTTCAGCCATATAAGAAAGACTCATCTTTTTTAATTTTACTTGTCAACGTAAAAAATTTAATAGTTTTCATAAATAATTATATATCAAACTGTAACTGTATGTAACATAACAGCCCATAACTGAAATGATCTTATTTCTAATTATTATTTATTCTAATTAACATTTACTAAGATAAGAAGTGTCAAAACAAAGATTTTAATTAAATATTGTAATTTAAACAAATATTTTAATTATATATTGTTTTTAATTAAATAATAATTAATAGTTTTTAATAACATTTGTATTTAATTTATAAAAGTTATGATTTATGCTCAATCCTGACATTCATCAAAAACAATTTTAGATCAATTTATGACAGTGTAAAATTTTATGAATCATTTTTTAAATAATATTTTATCTTTTTGGAGCATTAATTAATTAATAGTTACAAGTTATTGGACTATTTTATTCTTTAAGATTATTCAACATTTATGCCAACGATTCTTTTCTATTAAGTATTTTCAGTAATAGGAATTTCAATATTTTTTTTTTAAAAAGAAAAGATCTAGAGCTTATTATTATCATTAAATTGTAAAACAATTCTCAAGAGAGTTTTTCAAATCAATTAATTTTCATGAATATCAATTTCCTTTTGGTAATGCAATTGTTTTTAAAATTTAGGCATTGTAATGCATGGCGCCATCTATTGGCTAGCTATGTAAATATATATACGAATTAGAATTTTCAGAGAAGATTTTTGGTTATACAATAATATAATTCTAAATATGATAGTTACATAGTATTATTTTTTAATAAACTTTAAATCCATAAGAATAACATTTATTGCTTTTATTTGTTGATAAAAATTGATTTACTCAATGAAAATTTTCATGCATGCAATGTTTCATCGAGGAACACGGAATTGAATTAGAAATAACAATAAATAAACAGAAATAAAGAACATTCTTCCCTTACGATACAATTTTTGAAATTAATACTCATTCTTTTTACATATCTTCCCCTCTAAAGAGGATGGAATTATTTTATTGCTAATATTATTAAGACAGAATATCAGTCGATAAATATGTGTGAATGTGTATGTGTGTGTATGTTTGTATGTGTGTGTGATTGTTTCACTAATTATATAATAACTAATATTTAAGTATCTCATAATTATTTAAGTAAATTTATTTGAACAAGTGAACGTTTTATTTAAAAATTATATATCACATGAAACAGCAAGGATGTAAAATATTTAAAGTTGAAAATTTAATTATTAACATCCCAATTTAACCTTTTAGAAAGGCGATCGGCTCTTCAACATAACTTGATAAATCTATCTGATCTCGGTATTTTCCTTCTCCGCTTTAAATATTTTTTTTCAAATGTTCTCTTTTAATTTTTTTTAAATATATGTAATATTTCTGTGCTCTTTTAATTTTAGAAACTTTTTATGCTATTAAGAAATATTTAGATAGAATTAATACAATAATGTTGCATATATATGCTGCATTAATGAATTAATTGAAATAAAATGAAATTTTATTTCAATTCATTGAATAAAAATTATTGAATATAAATGAAATAATTGAAATTATTTTATGTTCATAATTATAAATAAAATGTTTCATGAGAGCAAAACATTTTGCTTTAACTTATGACGTTTCCCATTTATCATTGCATATTATATGTAGAACGAGCAGATTTGTGATGACTTTCAGCTGGAAAACATTAAAAAGCATTGATAGTCAGGTAGTTATTGCTAATTATTGAATATCATGTATTGAAATACAAATTCTAGACAATTATTATAAAATATCTGAAAATGGTTAAAATTAATTAAAAAGAAATCCACTATTTATATATATATATTTGGAAACTAGTAAAACTGCAAGTTATTTATAAAAATTGCCTCATTCTTTCGAGATTTTTATTCATTCGATAAAATTGTAATTTTTACATGACGCTGTGGACTGCCGACTACCTCAGGAAGGTATTTTAATGTTCACAGCATAATTACATTAGGGAAGGACTTTATATTAATAAAGGACCATATTCGCCTGTGGCAGGCAAGAAAAATCGGAAAATTCCCATGCATGCTCCCATGCAGACGTCCTTACAGAAGGGAGAATCAAAACATCCAGTTTCTCCCTTCACAAAGTTTCTAATCGTTGTCCAACTGGAATAGAACCCGATACCTTATCCAGGGAAGAGTGCCATTTAACCATTAGTCCAAGGTAAGCAAATAAATTTCTAGCCTTACAGTAAAGAGAAAGAAAGATGAATTTAAGATACATAAGTAAAAAAATAGTTATAAATCTTTATATCTTATCAGTATGCTATAAGCCACTGAAATTAATTATTTATATTATTTTTATATACATTTATTTATTTAAAATATTATATATTAAGTTGGTCAAAAAGAAATCCATTATTTTTACGTGAACTTTTTGTAACTTCTTTCAGATTCGCTTTGTAAAAAGGTTTAAAACAGTTTTCATGTAGATTTTTAGGTCTTGTGCGAAGCTACGACTGCTGACATGCTGTCAAGTTTGATAATTTTTGATATTTTATAGACATTCTCGGCGATGTTTTATCCATGCGAGGTGCATCTTTAGCATCCAAATACCCAAACGGAATCGACGAAATCAAAATTGTGCGTAACTGGTTGCTACAGTCATATATAGGACGATAAACACCTTTCACAATTTTAGCCACCTGGTTAGCATTTTCGCCATTATAAAAGAAAAACTAAAATGTATCGAATTTTCTGTTTGTTGTCTTCTATTTTTAAAACCTAGTACTCATAACTGATTTAATCAAACAAAAAACCGCAAAAGAATATTTTAGTGTCAAATGTCACCGTTCCAATGAGCATAAATTTGAAATTGTTTGATAGATACCTCACGAGATAGCGATCACTACAGACGTCTACCAAAAAAATAATAGATAACTTTTTCCCCAACCTAATATATCTTTATATCTTATCAGTTTCTAACCGGCCACCGAAACTAAATTTTCTTATATTATTTTCTTCCTTGTGGAGTTTTTTCTAGATATAAGTAGTCGATGATGGCAAAATTTCGTTATCTTTATTTGGTGTGATTCATTGAAAACAGTTTTTTTTAAACATACAGTAGCGTGCTTGTAAACATAATACGTGTTTCTTGGAGATGAAAGCTATTAAATAAATGAAAAAAACGTTTCGTTAAATCATTCGTGAGAAAATGAAATTTGCTTCCAGACCTTTACATATAAGGTAGAAACTCCAAGAGTAAAAAGACTTTGTATAGTTATTTTTCATTTTTCTGATAGACAGGGGTAATTTTTTTTGTACTCCAATTAAGTGGGGCACTTATCCATAGAATTTTCAGATGTTGTTCATAAATTTTGTTCATGTTTATTAAATGAAACCGACTAAAACGCATACACTAATGACATATGTAATAAATATCAAATATCTCTTACTAGTAATCAATAAGTTTTAATAAATCCTGATTTCAGAGAAACATTTTCAAATTCTTCTTTATATTTGTAAAGGAAAATATTAAGCTTAACATTTAGAGGGAACAAAGTGTGTTTTGTTCAGAACTGTAGTAGAGAGTGAGATTTCTATGTAGTTTTAAAATTAAATAATCTGCACTTCTTTTTAAACAAACAATATATTAATTTCATAAAGAACAGACTTTTTTTATGTTTGAATTATGGTAAATCAATAGCTTTTATTATTTGTTTGTTTCTTCGTTTTCACTATGTCCAGTCTTTTACAGTCATATCGGAAACTATTGAATATCTAAAATACCTAGTATGTAAATAAAGTAAATGCTATTCTGTGACTGACACCCATGCTCTATTTTTATAACATAATTTTGTAATATTATATAATAATTGTCCTAAATTTTAATATTTTTATCGTTGCTTAAGATACTGCTAAGCCCCCTACCGAGCACTACATAAAATACAATTTCGAAATGTTCATTCTTTCAACAATTACAGTGAAGCTTTATAAGAAAGAATGAGGGATTCTTATCTCAAAATTTATTAAGTGAACTTAAAATAAAATTGAGCTGTTTGTACTAGAATCATTTTACAAAATCGCAAGTTATGAAATTAAAAGGCAAAATTGTATGATTTTAAAAATGGGAATTTATTGCATTTTAATAAATTTTTCACTTCGTAAAGTTGCTTAATACTACAAAATATTGAATTTGTAAAAAGATAATAATTTTAAAAATTACGAACTTACAATGTGTGCATTTGCACCAAATAATAAATAATTAAACTTGATGATTAAAATAATAATTCCTTATTTTATTACTTTTTTGTCTCAGGGGCGCATTTTGCAAATGAAAATTCGCCATTGGATTTTGAAAGGTGAATTCGATCAACTAATATATATATTATAATATTAAAACTAGTATGAGGTATTTAGAAGTTCCTTTAGAAAAAAAGGGTAATAAATTTAAAAGAGTGATAATACTTAGGAAATGTTAATTTATCTACATGAATTTTTCCCTTAAATTTTTTGAAAAAAATTACATAATGAAAAAGTCATGTTATTTGCAATAACAATGTATTTACAAGACATTCATTTGTTTTCTTTCTTTCTTTCTTTTTTTTTTTTTTTTTTTTGAAATAGATGATAATTTATTGTTTTTCATTTATATTTATATGTAGTACTTTTTTATAGAACGTATGCATCAGAAGATATTGTATTTTTAATTTCTTTAATGGATAAATTTAGTGTAATTAAGGTTATAATTTGTCAGATAAAATTTTTAAACGTTTATATGAATTTCATAATAATTTCTTAAAAAAAGTAAATTTTGGATACATTCTGAGATAAGGAATTAAATAGCTTTCATTTGGTAAATGATTGAAATAGCTGTAAAAAGTCCATCTCATTTACATGCATATATTATTTGATTCTAGAATAGGTACAATTTATAGCAGGCATCACACTTTCTATGGATTATTCTAAGTACTATGATGAGATATTCAAGAATTGTTTTGACATATAAGCTTTATATTAGTTATACTACATTTAATTATTTGAAAAAAGCATAAGTAATTGTATCTTCTATGTAGACTTATGCATATAAGATAACCATAGTAAAATTTAATAATAGTTATAGGTACCATAGAATTCACTGAAACTAGATTCGATTTTGTTTTATCTTTTACATATTGGCCCAATTTGATAAATGATTGTAAAAAAGGATGAACAAAATTATTTTTATTTTATAAAAACACAAGACATCTTAACAAATTCTATACACTTTAAGAATTTAAAACCTAAATAAATAGAGCCCATATATAAACAAAATTTGAATTTTAAGAAGTTTTTAATACTTTTCATTTACTTAAATGTAAAATAATATGATAACAATAATAAAAATCTATTTTATATATGTTTACAATAATCGTACAGAAACACAAAGGCAGTTATTATGAGAAGTCCAATTTTGTATTTTAATTTGAGAAATCGCTGTTGAACGATTTTGTCAAAAGAAAGGAATGTATCACTCTATCTGTCACCATCTTTTCATAGGCGACCAGTCGCCAAATCCCTCGTCGAATATGTCGCTATCAAAACCTCTTGAATCCACCTCAGGAAATTTCCTCTTTTTCATAAGAGTTGTTGGCTCGTTTTCCCCATATCTATTCAAAGCACCGTTTTTGGAAAATATGCGCAAAATCTTCTCAATTTTTGAATTCTCGGGTATTGATTTATAATCTTCTTGCTTGAAATCCAGCTGCTTCGCCAAGTTCAGCAGGTGAGGCAAGATAAGGCGGGCGTTATTCTCATCCAAGTATTCAGTAATAGAGTTCGGCGATAAGGGGTTAATCTGGCTTTCCTGGCGTGATTGCGTTGCCAAACACATACTTGCTGTCATAAGAGTCCATAACGAAAACGTTGAAGTCATTCTGTAAAGATAAGGAAACATAAAGAACTTAATAAAATTATAAACAATTTCATTTTTGGATATTGTGCAAAAGTAGCAACCATACCAAATGTTTCAGAAATTATGACATCTCAGATGTATGCACCGATTTTATATTAAACAGAGAAAAATCAAAGCTAATAATGCTCTTCTGAATTTACTTTAGGATAACGACAAGAAAAAGATAAACTCACTCTAACATTAAATATCTTAAAATTTACATAATTCTATTTTTGACTTGTATAAAATTGATATGGTATCTGAATAGCAACTACTAAACAAAAATGAATGTTTCTTTTTTCGTGACAGCGTGTTAAAAGTCTTAATTTTCTTTTAGTGAAGAAAACATTTAGTATGATTTCTCAAAAATTAATACTATGCAATAATTTTATAAAGGAAAATATTGCTGAGATTTTCAATGTATCTTGTGAAGTGAGTAATGTTTCCATTTTTAACAAAGAATAAAATTTTTGAAAGATGTTATTCTTGTAAAAATAAAAATCCTATAAATATAAATTTCTATTTTTATTTATAAAATTATTTTATGTTAAATTTAGATATAATAATTAAACTAATCATATTTAATAAAAATCCATAACATCATGTATTTGTGAATGTATTGTAAGAATTTTTGAGAATTATTTTACACGAAAATATTCATTCTTATTTATTTTGAAAGTATCATTATTTATGAGATAATTAAATGTATTTGTAAAATAAATACCATTTATCTTTGAGATCAATTAAAATTTAAAATAATTTAATCAAAGTGAAGATTATAAAATTTTAATAACTATTGATTTACACAAAAATTACACTCTTTAAATAAAATTTCATGTTAAAAATATATTAATTTTTAAATTTATATTTAAAATCAACTATGAATTGTAAATATAAACTGACTTTTCTCAAAATAAAATGAATAAAATATATTCATATCCTTTATTCTTCGGAATATTATTTGGCCAAAAAAGGATTACTGGCAGAAAAATTGTATATAAGTTTACAAACTATATTTCTTTATAATTTTCTATACTTATATTTTATGTAACAAAATTCAATGTAAATATGCAAAATAATAAAAAAAATGTGTTTAACTAATATTTACTTAAAAGCTATAATTAAATAATAATTTCATAAGGTAAATTTACTTTAAAAAATATCATTTTTATTCTAAAAGCACAAATTAGGCTTATTTGTGTTTTAATTAGGTTAGGAAAAATGTAATTAAAGCAAAATATTATTCATTTCAACGTACTTATGCAATAATTAAAGTATTTATTCAAAAAGAATTTGCTTTCAACAAATAGTTTCAATTAATTTTATCGCATTATTTTTTAAAAATTTGTTATTTATTGTACATGATACTTAAAAAATTAGTATTGGTATATAAATAGAAATATATAATATAAGAAATTGTATAAATATCAATTGAAATTCTTAACTATACATTTCAAGCTATATAGTTTCAAAAATAAGACGATGACACATTTTACGTACTTTTTCTTATTGAAAAATAACAATGAAGGCCATTCCTAATCATAAGGATACAACCATACTAGAAATAACATAATTGGCAATTTTTAACTTTTACCCTTAAGAATAGAAAATAAGTAAAATATAATACATAATCAAATAGGTTTTAATCTTATTAAAGAAAATTAAAATGATAAAATGTTCATCTAATGATGTTGTATTCATTTATTTTTCTCTACTGTAAACAGCATACAGATGAATGTCTAACAAAATTTCTATGCATTTTTAAATACTAATAAAAGCTTCCCAAATACAATGAATTATGCTTTTTTATTATTAATATTTTCTTACATTAAAATTAGAAACTGTTTAATAACAGTGTAGTTTTTATCAAGTTATTATATTTCCTCTAAAATATAACAAAGTTATTGCAGTCACCTCCACTTTAATTGATTAATTTGCTTACATGAAATTATTTATGGCATCATTGGATAATAAGCTATTATTTAGAAGTTAACAAGATAAATTAATATAAATGGTCATTTCCTGCTAAAATAAAAACGTCTTTTGGAAATATGAGTAAAGAGAAAAGAAAAAAATACGTTTTTTACCATTCCATGAACATAGTAATTTTAAATCTGTGGCTCGTTTTTTCCATATATTAAAAATCATTTATAAGAATTTCATTTTAAAATCTTTATAAAATAAATTATAATTTTATCACTCGTATAAACATTTAAAATAAAATTATTATTTATAAATTTAAAATATATTTCCAAATATTTATAATATATTTGATTATGAAAGTCATTCCAGTAGAAAATACTTAATGATAATTTTTTTTAAGTGAGTTGCCTTAAAATTAATATTAAATTTTCTTACAAATATATGTAATTAATGCCCAAATTGAAAGCCCGTTATGAATAAGCTAAAGTCTTTTCACACACACTTCTAAAAATTAAGATAAAGGAAAAACAAAAACGTTACTTTTTATGTAATCAAGTTTTTTTACTACTATCTATTATTGCTCAAAGTTTAGAGAGAATTGCTTGGCTCGTGAGTAATTTATACAAAGTGAAAAAGATATTGAATTTTTATTGCAATTTATAATTCTTTCGTAAATATGTCAACGCTAATTATCAAGCCTTATGGTAGATGTTTTTATTTTTTATCAACTAATAATATTATTAACACACAAATGATTTTATGTTTGTTTCTATAAATTCAAAAAATATTGAAGAACCATAAAGTCATTTTTAATTAAGTTTTTATGCATCTTTAGCAAAATCTTTTTTAATGATAATTTTTGTCATGAGTGAAGTTTTTTAATGAATAAAACATGATTTTAAGTATACTATTAAAGTTAATAAATGTTTAGGAAAGATAATATTGGCAAATATGTGAGAATAAAGGAAAATATTTATCCTATTAGCAATTAATGTTTATAGTATCGTATATAATAATCAACTAATTATGATTTTCATGCAAAAATAAATATGTATACCTACACATAATAATTCCATATTGTCTATTGCAAAATTCGAGTTTAATCATAAAAATCATTAAGAACTTTACAATAAAACTGACAGCGAAATCAACATTAAAATGTATACTTAAAAATTTGATAATAAATAATAAATATTAATAAAAACTTCTTTTTTCTCCTATTATTTGCTGCTTACCACGTACAACACCTTTCATTATTTCCTAATTCAGAAAAGAAACAGAAGTTTGAAGCTATGTATAATAATACCTCGGAACATTCATATACTAAAGAAAGGAATTAAATGTTGTAAATGGATAATATTCTTTAAAATGATGCATTTCTTATTAGCTTCAAATTTATGCAACTTAGGTTTTATATATAAAATTTTAAGTCAAATCTTTGTGGATTTTTTTTAATATTTTTTGTTTATATTTTTAATAAAAATTTATTACTGAAAGGAAATTAAATAAAACTATTTTAGATAAATACATTTCCTTTTTGTAAGGAATTAAGAACATTTTTTCAAGTTAAAATTATTGAAGATAAATTATTTTCTGATAGTCGTTTTATATAAAATCATTTATAAAAATTCACAAGATTTGCAATTCTTAACAAAGTAAATTTCTTTTCGGTTGAGAAATCAACCACTTTTCAATTTGATTATTGCTAATGACAAAACATAGCATTTATTGAAAAACTTCAACCTCTACGAGTTATATATTTAATTATTTTTGTTGTATAAGTTATTTTTCTGCATTAAACGCCGTCATTAAGCTTCAGACAATTTTCAAATTTCAATACATTAAAGTGCTTCAGAAATCAGCAAGCAAATATATCATGCCATATATATATATATATATATATATATATATATATATATATATATATAATAAGATTAAATAATGAAGAGAAATTTATATTAATTAATATATAAAGATTATATACTTATGTTAATTTATATGAAAATTGATTTGCAAAAATCATTTTCCTGTCTAAAAATGAAAATGAAGGTAACAAATTTCAATTTCCAATGATATTTATTTGATAAAACTCGATTGCCTTAATTTTTTTAATTTAAAACAAAGGGGTTTTGTAGGAATAAGAATTAAAACTTTATTATTATATTATACTAAACTCTAAATCCCATGTCTTTTACTGCTTACTCATGGTAAATATGATGTAAATTACAAAATCGTTAAAAACATTCCTATTCAATAAATACATATGAAATAATTGCATGTAGAGACTACTTAAGTAACAGGGTCTTGAAACAAATACTCCATTTCATAAGGCTGAAATGCGTATCAGGTGTTTCTTCAATTTTATGGAAGAGCACGAGAACCAGACACATCCATTAAGACAGAAGTATTTTCCATTTTATCTTGTAAAAGATATCCATTTAATTATGTTCTCGACTAACCACAGTACGTGATATCAAGTAATTAGGAGCATATTTTGTGTTAAAATGGATGCAATTTTCATTATTAATTACAATAAATGCCTGTCCACTTAAAGGCAGTGTAAGGTAAAGCAACTTATGCTGTGATGGACATTAATATGTGCCAGTGGATAAAGCCTTTATCCACCATTAAAATTTTCTTTGTTTGCGTGATGTTAACAAATTTTTAGATAAAATATTCATCTTCAGTTTATCCAATTTATTTTAATATTAAGGCTAAATTTAGTTGATTCATACTTCATTCCCAAATTATTGTTTGAAAATACTCTAAAAGTAGAAAATATATATACTCTATGTCATTTACTCCTGTTCTACACGCCATTTTATTGCGTTTGGATATTTTTCTATGTAATCTCTAGCAAATTATTTAATACTAATTTGAAAAATACACATCAATAATATTAATAATGTCATCCGTTACTTAAGAAAGGTGTTTTTTGCTATAACCAACTAAAATATAACATAGCTTTCTTATTATTAAATATTTGCCTATAACTCAAGAAATTGTTCATGTTATTCTAAGGTATCA
>JAPDSC010020473.1:0-13362 GCA_026290005.1 Latrodectus geometricus | reverse complement strand
ACAATTGTTTATTTAAAAATGCAAAAGCCTTGGTTTAGTTAAAAAAATGTCCTAATATGTAAAGATTCTACTTATATTTATTCAGCGTTTTAAATTATTCAGCGTATCTGTGAATTATTATATACTTTATTTTATAACATAATTTTGAAGTAACGGAAAATATAGTATTTGCCTAATTTTGGTTAAAATGTGAAAATTTGCATTGAATGTAGTCAAAAACTAAATTTACTTAGATAAAATAGTGAAAATATCTACAAAAAGGAATCTTGCATCAAGAGAGATATTAACTTCTTTAATAGAAAAACTCAACAGTATAATAATAATTTTTATATTCATTTATGTATCTTTATTTTTATTTTGTATTTTTTAATGGGTTTCAATTAATGCAGTATAGAATATGTTTCACTCATGTTGAAAATAAAAATTTCGCTTATATATTTCTGGTAATTTTATTTTATTTATTATTTTTTAATAATTAGTTTTGTTATTGCAGTTAATTAAAAATAAATATATAAAGCAATTATCATTTTGACCTTTCATCCTAATCAGGTTTCTTTTGAGCTTGTCACAATTTCACAACTCTATAACAATTGTCTACAACAATTGCTTCTTCAAAACAGTCAAATTAATTTTTACAGTATACAGTACTAGTTTAATAAATTCCTATAAGGAATTTAAAGTCATTAGAGAAAAATTATGTTAATTTCTTATATTTAACATCTGATTAAAATGCAAAATAATATTTCATTGTAATAAATATGATAGTATTATACATTAAATACATACATATGCAGAACAAAAATCACATATAAGGAAAGAGAAAAGAAATAGTTTAAGTTTACATTTTAGTTCATGCATACATAATCAAGATAAAAAAGCAATATTTATTTTAAAGCATTTATCAAATATTTTAAAGTCAAATAGCCTGTATTTTCATTTCCTAACATTTATTTAAAATATTTATTGCTAGGATTTAGTTAATTTTTTTCTGACATCTGCTTTATTTTTAGTCTGAAAATTTAATCTACGTACTATAATTCGGGAATGCATTAAATATTCCTGTAAAAAAATATTTAACATTTGAAGTGTTTTACTTTTAAATAAATACTTTTTAGACGTTAATCGTTTATTCTTCAGAATACTTTAAGAGTTTAAATTACAATTTTACATTAATATTGATTGATCAGATTCAATTGTAAATCTTTGAAAATAAAATAAAAAAGAATGAAATATTTTATAGGAAGAATTCTTATTCTTGTTATGGTAAAAAGGTTACAAAGGCCTAACTTAATAAATCCTTTAAAACTAAAAATTTTGTTTTTAGATAATAAGATTAGTGAGAAAAAAGGTTCAGCAACAGATCTGAACTAATAATCTTATTTTTCATGATTGAATTATCACGATTTTTTATTTATTCTTAAATTTTCTTAAAATAAAAAATTTAAAGAGCATGTTTTAAAAGAAAAATTGTAACTAGTCAAAGGGTATTTCTTCAGTTTCGAAATTAAATTAATAACGCAATCCTTCTTTTTCCCCAATAAACAAAACAATTGATCTTCAATTATTGTATTTCCTTTGAAACAATTTGCTTGGCAAAAGCTTTATGTTTAGCTTTAATTTTTAAACGTTTTCACGAACTATTTTTATGATTGGTTTCAAATAAAAGAACTTATTATATCACCTTAAGTTTTTTTAATTACTTATAATTTTGATGTAGAAGATAATCTTTACTGATGTAAATTTCCGTAATACTTTATAATGAAAATTGGTTCCACTGTAATTTTATTTAGCAATATAAAGTAGCCACAGGCTCATTGGACTTGTCAAAATGATATAATCTAATAACAGGTTTAAATGTATCAAATGATTGTTATAATGACTGAGGAGATGTTTTCACATTATAATAAACTTTTGAAAACGTTATTTAAGAGAATATTATGACACAATTTTCAGTGATATTCTTAATTATACTTATTATTGACTCTTTTTGTCACCAATGTTTTTTATAAATATGATTTTTACAGTTTTTATAAATATAGTGTTTCAGAAAACGAATTTAATAGGAGTTTATATATTAATTTTTTAGATTCTTCAATCATCGCTAGGAATATATTTTTTAGACACTAATAGGAACAATACTGATAGTATCTTTGGAAATTTAGAAGCGTGACAGCTATTGATTATGACACTGTAATTCAAAAGCAGTTTTGTCTTCGTAATTTCAAAACAGGAACTAGGTAGAATACCTTAATATTTGGCCTGTGATACCAGAAATATCATTTCACTTAGATAGCATTTCTAGCACAACATTTTCTGAGTGCCCAGCGAACACAACAGATATTTGGCTGAGTCGGATACTGAACCCATTACCCTACGATAACAAGAACAATGCCTTTCTAAACTTGGCAACTACAGCCTCTAGTTACTATTTATTTATACTTTTACTTATTATTAATAAATTTATTCTTGAAATATTTATACAAATAAAATATATTCACTTAAATCTTTTTGTTTGTTTTTAATAAAAGTTCACATTTCTATTCAATAACAAACTTTCTTCTAAAACATAATACTAATTAATGTAGTTAAGCAAAATGTTTATAAGCAATTAATTTACAGTAAATGTCAATAATAATCTCAGCAATGTTTAAAAAGAGAATAATTTTATTTTTTTAATTTAATTTTTATATGTAACATCTTAATGTTTTAAAATTCCAAAGTTATATAAGATTTTTAATACTTTACGTTGAAATTGTTCCTATAAACATACACTATCATTTAATAAAATTGATTTGAAATAAAAATGAGTATACATATGGTATATGATGAAAACAATAAAGTAATTATATTTCCTTGTTCTTTTATACTTGATATATTTATATGTGTAAAAAGAATTTTGAAATGAAATTATATTTTTGTATTATAAATTTAATTATAGAAATATATTTTCAGTAAAAAGTACATTTACTCTTGATTTTCTTAAAAATACCTATTTGCGTAGAATTTAATTTAATTAGTCTCCCTACAATTACTTTTAGGATACATGATTAATTCGATTGAGATCTACAGTTTAAAAAGAATTCAAAATATCTATAAATATGTACGTCAGAATTAGGGTTTCATGCAAAAGAGCTGTTCAATTTAGCTTGAAATCATCTTCCATTTGTCTATTAATTCATTCCTTTGAGGAACGATTTACATGGAAAAGATTTATTTATGTAATAGAATAAAAATATGTAAATTGTCTTTATACATCAATTTGGCTTCATATGAAAATTATGTAACCAATCGTAATTGGAATGTGTTAAAGCTAATATAGCAGCAAAGAAATAATTTAAAATTTCATAATTCATTATTTTTGCATCTTCCAATTGAAAGCTAAAAAGACACGTAGAAAATAAAGTGCATTTATAAGATAATTTCGTATAAAATTTGCGCAAATTAGTTCTTTAAGTAAAAAAATAATAAATTTCCTTAAATTTTTGGAATTGTTTATAATTTTTTTAAATAAAAGAGATCCAAAAGAACGAGTTCATAGAATATGAAGAATACATCAAATTCGAAATGAATTACTTACCTAGAATGCATGAGACTTTTCGAAAATCCATTATTTTTATTCTTCAATGGAAACGTTAACTAACTATAATACTAATTATAACAATAAATTATAATAATGAATAATTTTGTAATAAATATCATAAAAATAAATCTGAAAAATAAAGGTTTTCATAATAAAAAAAGGAAATCCAGAATTTTACGATTTCAAGAAATAATGATATAAATCAAAACGCTGTTAATACATTGACGCGTAAAAAGATTTTCTTTCAATTTTTTTTTTTATCCTGGGAACACAATATTGGAAAACGAAAAGTTTCGAGTTTTGTTAGGATTTATTACATATTATTTTTATTTACTTTAAATGTAATATATTAAAATCTCAATATATCAAGAAACTCTTGCAAAGTGCTTGCCACTAAGATGAATTTTCTAAAGTACCGATTACTATTTCAATGCTACAAAGTTCACTACAGAGAAAGCTATTGAGTGACCATATAAATCTGGACTTCATTTTTTTGTTTATACAACAAAAAGCTTTCTCGCTGAACCAAAAGAACAAAGGTGAACATTTTTTGATTGTATTTCAAATTTTTTTTCTAGAGTCCCAATCAGTGATTTACAATAGAAATGCTTGATGTCATGAAAATTTTTATGTTATGATTCGAAACATTAATTTTGAATTGAATAGACCTATTTTTTATCTTTATTGTTAAAGATATTGCTATTTTCCATCTTTGGTTAGGATGTTATTATTATAGAATTCAATGAAAAAATGCTTTACAAGAAAATTCTCATAACCCACTAGTTCTTCCGAAATTGAAATAAATATAACTCTGCAGATTAAAATACCAGTTCTGATAATAATGAAAGCAATTAAAATTTCATAAAGCTAAGCGATGATCAGTCATTTTAAAAAATGCAATCGAACAAAGGATTAAGGGATGTTTAACTGTTTATCTTTAATGAACCGATTGGCTTTGAAAATACGCTTTTGAAACTGAAAATATTTTTCTTACAAAAAATATTCTATTGAATTTTAGATATACTAGAAAATTATATCACCTATACATATTCTATAAGCATATATATATATATATATATATATATATATATATATATATATATATATATATATATTTAATAAAGTATACAACTTAAATTAGAGTTATATTGGATTCATATGTTAGTTGCCAAAGATATAATATTTATTTACACACTTGTTAGTGCATCCAAATCAAAATGTTGATGATACAAGAATCTTTGGTAATAAAACATTTAAAAAGTATATAAAGTATGGTAATAAAAAACATACATAAGAAGCGTATATGACGTTGACATTTGTTAAACATTTTCCCTAAACTCGAACGAAGAGTTGATAGTAACATAATAAAATGAAAAATTCCTCAAAACATAAAACTACTTTCAATGTTTCACCAATTCTATATATAACTTTTAGACCATGTAGTTGAGCCATGAAAAGCTATATAGAATGAATTTTTTTTATATTTTATAACAATAAATTAAATGCTTTAAGAGTATTTAAAAATATAATTTAAAATTCGAAGGAAGTAAAATCACAAAAAAAATTCCAAAGCCACATCTTGCAAGAAGAAGAATGAAATGACAAGTATAGACATTCAAAGACAAATTTATCTAATGCAACAAAGGAACCAAAATGTAGAGACATTTCATCATTCCAGACTTCCTAAAATATAGATGTAGACTGTACAGAATGAATAAAATTTGAAAAGAAAAATCTTAGGACACATCTTTCAAAAAATTTAGGAATTGCCAATATAAGTATTCAATATGGAATTTAGCCAATGAAACAAAAAACAAACTGAATATTAGAGATATTTCCTCATTCTACCTTAATATCTTTAAGTAAAGTCAAACAAACAATATATATTTGAAAGAAATATGAATATTACAGCATTTTGAATGACAAGAAGGTGACACAAATTTCATAAATTATTTTAGAAAAATGGAATATTCGTAGTTTTATAACTTTGAAGACTCATTTTCAAATTAAAAAAAACTATTCTCTCGCTATAAACTTTGGTGACAAGGTTAACTGCAGCAATCTTTCTGGAAGCGTCAATAGCTGTAACAGAGGAATAGAAATCAAAAATAATTCATTTTAATGTTTTGCATACAAATATTTATAACCATTGTTCAGAAAATTTAAATTAGCTAAAATTTAATGTAGTTATACAAAACTTTTAAAAACATTTTAATTGTCAATGTCTTTTTATAAGCATTAGTCTATGAGACAAAGTTATTAACATTTATTTATGCTTTCTATTAAAAATATGAAAATATTTAATAAATGAAATTTTTGCATTACTTGCATATTTTTGACCGCCACAATCTAATTCAGAATGAATGCATATTTTTTGTACTTCTTAGCATACATATCGTAAATTTGAAAATACAATACATACAATTTTTCAAAATACAAATATTTTTACTAATGTTTCATAGTTAAACACTGCATAATTCTGTTGATAAAGTGGATGTTATATCAAATATTAAACTCTGAAATTGAGAAAAGGGATAAATACATGTTCTTGATATGAATAAATGTTTGAAATTTCAGATTTTCAATCAGTAATATCTGAACAATTCATTGCGAATACTTCCATAAAATTCATAAAATTATTTTACACTCAAAATCTTGATTCTGATGAAAAACTTAGCTTATTTTAGAAACTATCATATACTTTTGAATACATTGAATAGGGAGATATAATGATGAAAAAGAGCATGTTTGGTCGCATAAAAGTAAAACGGTTGAAAAATTAGTTGTTCGAAAATAATTTAAAGTACAAATTACTTATTCAAAGTTCAATAAAGCAATGTGGTCACTAAAAATATTAAGTTGTATTTCGATGATATACTTTTAAAAAGTGTGTTGGAACATTGTCTTGAAGACAAATGCTTTTGAAATACTTCCCATGATCAATCACGCATAGGATCGTATATATTATTTTTGTAGCAATGTATTTCTTGAATCACTGAGGAAATAAATCTCAAATAAAGGAAGTCATACATTTGTCTAAAAAATACCTTATTAAATATGTTTAAAGAAAGTTAATGAAATTACTTTAGATCATCATTTTCAATATTCTAGGATAATCATTCGCATGCAAAATAGTGAGTATAATTTGGAAAAAAACAGTAAAGAACACATTATTCCAAAACAGACACCTGCTTCTCCAATTTCTGTATCACATATGGAGGCTCATGTTTTACACCTTAAAATGCTTAAAGTTTATAAGCCTTCTCAACACCATGATCTTTGCTTGGCACAGAACTCGTCAATCCACGGAAAATAAAACTATTTTCCACTGGGCTACAAATATTGTTTATAGATTTTTCAATATGTAAATTATTTCAATTAACTTATATATTATAATAAAAATTCTTTTTTATTTTTAATTCTTCTTTCAATTTTTATATCGATCCAAATATAGAAAACGTAATCATAAATTTAAAAACCGCATTTAAAAATACATAAAAAGTGAATTTATGAAGTAGTTCACGTGGAGCTTTCTCTTAATTGCAACAACTGGAGGTACACCACAACATTTTGACACAATTCTTGATTCTTGATTCAAATTTTAATTGAAAGAACTCATTTCTTGATATTTTCAAAATATGCAATTATATATCTGTATTTAGAATCATAGAGTTTGTTCTCATGCAGCTGCCTGGAAATAGTTTGTCCTTAGTATCATTTAGTGTATCACCACTTAAATTATGTATTGTTCAGATACTTAAACTTATCACTATCAATACAGATATGGTGCCAAATATGACTTACGATTTGCTGTCAATTTGTAGAATCTAATCCGTATTTCCAATATGGAAGTGTTTAAGATTCCCTCTAAATATTCCTCGATGTGGTATTGAAAGTTTTCAACGTTATACCCACAAATGCTTTTATTTCCTACAAATGCTCTAATGATTTTGGAATCAAAGTATAACGAATTTTATCACAAATACACCATTCTTAAAATATTTTTAAAAAAATAAGAAGCTACCTTAAATATGTATATCAAAATTATAAGAAATTTCATTTTCTCGATTTTACTAGAATAAGTAATGGAATAATTTCTATTTATGCAAATTTTGGAGAAAAGATTTAAAGAATTTAATTAAAATGAAGCGAGATTATAATTGATTAAATTGAATAATCCAAATGTTGAAGTTCTTCGATAGTATTCATTTAAAATATGGATATATTCAACAATTATACAATTTTATGTTTATATTAAAGTAAATTAATTACATGGAAAAATTTATTAAATCACTTGATACTAATGGGCTTAAATGTATACTTTTTTTAAAGATTTACACTCAATAACAATGCTATCAGAAATATATATTCATAACTGTAAGGGTTTACATTGATATAGAAAATTAAAAGAATAAGAATAAAATAATAAATTATTTGTTGAAAATTTGAAAAAGCTTTCAGAAAGCATATGAGTCACAAGGTAATTATTTTTTTGAAAAATTGTTCTTCAAAATTCTTCATTGAAAGACAAAACATTTTTTGTATTAAAATATTTTCTGAAACCTTATCTACCCCTACATTTCTTTCGTTTGAATGGGATTCACAGGAAACTCGATTTACAGCAGTATATTAGCAAATAAAGTATTACATCAAACTAAATAAAAAAATAAAGTCTAAATATTAATCTTTTTGCATTCTTATTTAACCGACATTAAATGTAGAAGAAAATATACATTCTATTCAATTGCTCTATCAAAGAATTTAAAGTAAATGGTGTTTAATACCTCAAGCGCATTAAAATATCTTATGTTTGTGTTTAGCTTCAAATCCTCATTTAATATTTCAATCCAGCTTTTTATAAATGAAGTAGTACGCATTTGCATGAAATGGAATGCTATTCGTGTTGATTTAGATAACATAAGAAGAAAGACGTATTTAAAACTAACAGAATATTTATTTCAAACTTAAAATTTTATATATACTTTATTTCGGTCGGAAAAATGTCTTTTCCTTCAACAGCTCTCAAAAACCGTTTTTAAACAGAAACATGGATCGGTTGCTTTTAGAAAGCTGCCAAGAGTAAAACTTTCCATGACAGGTTTATAGAACTCTTGACAAATAATGATTAACATCTTACATTTTCATTGATTTTATTGCCCATTGATACTATTTATGGGAAAACTGACAGAGTGCTCTTAATTAAATAGTATGGTACAAGAACAGAAAGTATTTCATGTTTACGTTTGCATTAAATATGATTTAACAAAGTTACTAAAACCATTATTTCTTCGGGAATTTTTTAGAAGTAAATTCTTTTTCCTTCCAAAGATTTTATTACCTTGTTATGTTTGTATACATGTATTTATAAACATTAATTCTTTCTTATGTACATATGATTTGAATGAAATTTTTTCTTTCTTTGGAAAAAGTCATTTTAAAGGAGGGGCTATGCTTAATAACTTAATATTTGGATACTAATATTATTGATTATTTTATTTTTACCTTTAATTGTTAAAAAAAAACATGATCTGGGAAAAATATTGTTCGTGATATTAAAACTAGGTATAAAATTTAAAGATTTTAACAACTTCTATCAATTTAAATTCCTCATAATAAATGATTTGATTACCAAATTTAAAATTAATTATCCTTTAAAGTCCTAATTTTTATTTTGTTAAAGTTAATTATCATCAAATTTAATGTTTAAAATTAATTAAATTTGATAAAAAGTAAACTAACCAATTTTTGTAATTGTTTTATTTTTCTTAAACCATCAAATTTAAGATACGTTTAATTCTTTATATTCATTATGTTAAATCCTTGAAATAAATCCTCACTACATGAAATTAATTTTGCTATGGAAAAGCAATTTTCATTATCTTTTTAGAGTTAAGTTTGAAACTTTCTTTCTATTGAAGTGTAATGCTTCGAAACAAATAATTTTATTTGAATCATTAAACTTATTCATTTCCGTCAAGTAACAGAAGTAATTATAACAGTAAATTCAGTGATTCTTTTAATATAGGAATGTTAATCATACATTTTATTATTTTATGAGTCACCCATTTAAAATCTCTGTCTTTCTTTTCCTTTCTATCCAATGAAAAATTTTAACTTAATTTCCTTTTTGAAAATATTTCATAAAAAATGTCCTATAATATCTTTTTTCTGTGCGTCAATATATTTTAGTTTTTAAGCATATATCATGACAGTATATCATATGATAAATAAAAGTGTTTTCTTTCCTCTTTATAATTGTTTTAAATTTCATTATATAGCTTTATAGTGGTCTTAACATCACTTTTAAATCACAATAATTGAAACCAGTTATTTACTATTCAATTTCTAATACGTCGGATTAAAAATGTTTACAAGATAAGATGTAAGGAATATTTATCTTAGTAAATTTCTTTGCAAACTTTTAATCATAATGAAGTTGCATATTATAATACAGGACACAATATTATATGAACATAAAATTTAATTGAGAGTGAAAATGTACATAAGATGTTTCTGAGTGATAAAGAAATAAGGTCTATGTATATTAATTTGCTATAAATAATAAAATGCTAGATAAAAAATATCCTATTATTTCTTTACAAATACTAATGTATGTAAGGGAATAATAGGATATTTTATCTAGTATATTCTGTGTATTGAATCTTTTTAACATACCTTTATAGAAATATGGCTTTGAAATATAGTTTTTATTATTTTCTTTATTTAAATTTATGCTTTCAAAAAGAAAATTGAATAATTATACTAATAGCAATTATAAATTTAATAATATTAAAAAATGTTTTTTTATTTGTCCTCAACATATAACCAATGTAATCAATCATATATTGAAATATTTTATTAATTTGAAAAAAGAACATAATATATTGAAGTATAATTTTGTTTCAATCAGAAACAAGAAATATAAATAAATTTAAATTTAAATATTCAGAATAAGTTAATTAATACACAGTGCATAATAAATGCAGAAACATTTTTAAATATTAAATTTTACTATTTCACATGTATGTGTTCAACAAATTATCTTTAACAAATATAAGTTAACTTAACTATACATTCGAATTATCTTTTAACTATATCATTTTATTTAACTAGAACACTTTATACAATTTAAATTTAAAAAAATAATGGGTTTAAGTTTTATATAGTAATTTATTTAAATAATCAATATAAATAAGAATTTCAATTTACTTCAAATATTAATTTACTAAGAATACATTTATATATTGCTTAAACCTATTTCATGTGAATGTTTATTTGATAAGTGCATTTAACTTTTAAAAATGCAAAATATTTTGTGTTTCCACTAAAGAATATATTACTAAATTAACCAAAAGCACATTTGTAAAAGTTTGAAGTATGAGTTTGAGCTATTTCCAAAATTAGAAATAAATTGATTATTTTCAAACAATTCATATATTAAATGAATATTTATGATTTTACTTTTAAGTTTATGGGTAATGTCTGTTTACAAATATAAATATCCCTTAATGTTCATTAATTTTATGCACAAGCATTAAATTTAAAATTTAAATTTTGAAAAAAATTTATATGAATCATATAAATTTGTAAAAAGAATTGTAAATTATTTATTTAAATATAATGATAACAAAAAAATCTAATTTGTATTAAAAAGAGCAATTATATAGTGAACTTTAAAATCTTTTAAATGTAAGAAAGTTGTTATAAAATTAATATGAAATTACTTTTAAAATCTTGCGTGTTCCGACCAAAAAAATGCATGAATATACTATTTACCAAAACATTACACATCTTTTCCTTTGTCTCTAGAAAAAGTAACATTTCCAACAAAAGAACATTTATTACTTCCATATGAAAGTACTTGAATATATTTAAAAGAGGCTAACTTTAAAAGGAGCAAAAGACTTGTTCAAAAACATTCAGAATCCAGCTTAAATAAGGTCTGCGCTTCTGTAAAAAGATAAATAAATTTTACTTCAGTTTCTTTCCATAAAGTACCAATTCATGAGAGACTAGGAATGGTACTTCATGTGAGTGTGTCACGCTCAAGGATTTGGAACAGTGAAGAGTTTCAAAAAAGGACAGAAGAGATTTCATGCATTCTCTTATCGCAATGCGAAGGCCGAAGGCGATTCACTTGATGAGGGGAATGCTATTCCAATTACATCAGACTTTTCCAAATCGATGTACTTAATGAATATATAGGAAATGTTGGCTGCATGTAAAAAAATGCTCTCTATTAAGCGACTCATATTAATTCTTATTATACTTTGCAATTTTTTATTTGTTGTCACTGTAGGTGTTTTTATGTTATTCATTTTTTTAAATTGAGGATAAAATTGTAGAGAAATGGTGAACTTGGACAAAATTGCCTAAAATTAATAATTGCTTTGTTTAGGAAAACCGAGAAAAAATGTATTAGAATTTCAATTTGTAGAATATAAATGTACATTTATATAGTAATTTAATAAAACAAACCTTACGTCAAATATTTTTTCACTACAAGTATACCTACAAACATTCTATTTGTAGAGCTCGAGTAATATTATGACGAAATTATTAAGTGCCTAGGAAAATTGAGGAAATATTTCAAAACTAAAGTTGTGTAATTAGTTGATATTGTAATTGATAAAAGTCTCTACCTCTCTACTTTCCTTTCGCTCTCTCTCTCTCTCTCTTCCTGTTTAATGTATTTTTAAATAGTTCTTATTTCTAGAGCTTTAGTATTATTGCATGGATATTATTAAGTGATTTCTTTAGGGAAATCAAAGAAATCTTTCATAATTTCAAATTTTAGAACTCATTTTTGTATAAATTAATATAAACAAACAATTTTATATTTTTATAATTTTTTCAGTGTTCTTAACATTCTTATTTGTAGGTTTTCAGTAAGATTAAAATATTTTCTTTAATGATACCATGAAAATATTTAATTTAAATATAACATAAAACTGAGCTATATATTTATATTTATATATATAAAAAAAGTATTTTCCAATTTATTTCACTGCTTTTAAATATGATACATTAAAATTTAATACATTTTCATATTTAAATATCTCAAACTATCTATGTAAAAAATTATTTGCATAATTATTTATATTAATCACTTCATGTCTGAAATAAGTGACTTTAACATGCGTCAAATAAAATCAACTGATTTTAAAAGTTGAATTTATTAAAATGATATTGTTTCAGTTCTATGATCAGAAATGAAAAAACTGTGATAAAACTTCATTTAAGGTTTTACTAGGAAATAAACTTTAGTTATAAAGAAAGAAAACTCACTTCTACAGTTTCAGTAATCAACTTGTTGCATAGCTTCTTTTATGTCAAATCCTTTAATGCGACTGAAACATCTACGAACTTATTATGATTATTAGAAATAATTGCATCCTTGCTAAAATGAACTTTTAAATACACTCACAAACATCAATGAGGTTTACAAACATAAAATAAGTTGAAATCTTTTTAAATCTGATTAAGTAAATAGTTATTTTAGTAGATATGATTAATAATTTTTATTTATTTTTCTTGTATTTGCAATACTAGTTTTAAACAGACCGGTTTTAATAAGAAAAAGCACATTATTTCAAAAAGTCATCTTGGGAGAAGAAAACAGAATAAAACAGCAATAAACTCACAATAAAGTGCTAAAATGCGAGTACGAAATGGAAATTTATGTGTTTAACACGCAATCCAATTTTTATTACATACTTATAAGCATAAAGACAGGTAAAATATGTTGAGGGTTGCTATAAAAAGACATTTTTACACAAAAG
>JAPDSC010020472.1:0-11929 GCA_026290005.1 Latrodectus geometricus | reverse complement strand
CATTTTCTTATTTAGTTCTTGTTGTCAAATATGTTGCATTAATTATTTGTGTTTTTAAAATGTGACTTTACTATTTTATTTTCTAACTTTTCCCTGATTACTTCAACTCGAGTTATTGGTTCTCACTTTTATTTTAAACACGAGTGTGTGTAGCGGCTTCGAATATTTGAATAGACTTTTCCTGTAAATCCTAATCAAATTAAGTTTTTAAAAAAAAAAAAAGAAATTCAGCTTTTGCTTATTGTATTTTAAAATCAGATTGTTTTTGTTGCTTTCTGTGTAGTAATCTCAATCTTTAATGCCAGATATAATTGTGACACACATTCTCTTTATATTTTATAATTATAAATAAGTCTATTTTTCTTATGTAAACAAGGATGATTTTTAAAAATTTATAATGTTTATTTTTAAAAACCATTTTTGTCTATATATAAAAAAAAAAACTTAATAAAGTATGCTATAACTTCTTGTTTCTCATACATAATATAAATGCTTATAAGTTTTCTTTATACTTAACATAAGTCTTATGCAAATTTTTTTAAATATCCCATAAACTAATGTTATTATAAGTAGTATTTAACATATATAATTTATTCAAAATTCTGTTTGTTGAGCATTATTTTAAATTCTTTCTGAATAAAATATTTTCTGGTTGTAAATAAATTTTAAGAATAGCAAGTTGTAAGTTAAAAAAAATTAACAAAAGTGTAAAGTGTTAAAATTTCTTATATAAATACACGTGTTTGTGTGTGTGTGCTTTCCACCCTTTAATATCTGTTTATCCTTATTGAAATTTCAAACTATTGAGCCAATGAAAATGATGAAAAATACATTTCTTCTGCAGATGGTTTAAATCCTGGTAAAAGTTTCGTGAATACATCTTCAGTTTACACTTTTACAACATCTGCCTTTGCACGAACTGAAGATTTAACTAGTGTAACTCCAAGGTTAGTACAAAAATATCTCTTAGTAAGTTAAAAAATTCATTTATCTTTGTATATAAAAATGTTTAAATGTTTATTTTCCATTTAAGTATTAAATGAAATGCCATATTTCTTCTTAAATTTAAGTTTATTATGTAATGAGTAATTTATTTTATTATAATGTTAAAGTACTTAGAATAAACTATTTTTGATTGTTAAACTTGTTTTGATCTAGAGAATTGACAGTTATTTTCTAGATAGTTTTTGATATTATAGAGTGAGCTAGTGAATTATGATTCAAATAAAAAATAATTGCTAAAGAGCCAATTATCTTTTTATTTGAATCATAATTGTATAACATGGATGTTTAAATTTTTGATTTCCTGTCTAAACTATCAACCAGGGAAAATTAGAACTTTTGAAGTTTTAATGTTCATGAACTTAAGTCTGAAAATCTTAGGCCCAGTTAGAAATCTAACACAAGTGCTATAACTAGCTTTGCTACCACTATTTGCTGATTAATTTGAATTTCGAGTAAAAGTTTTTGTTTACTTATCATTTACTTTTATCTAAATTCTAATATTTACATTATATTTAGAAATGCATTCTATAAATGTAATGATTTTACATAAATAATAAAACAAAATTGCTATGAACAATAAGAGATATTTAAGAAGTTTGTTCTTTGTTTATTGATTAACCTAAGTTTAACTAAAAAATATTAGTGTAAAATCTGGATTGGTTTTTAAAATAGAAATTTTTAGAAGTTTGCAGCTTTAAAAATTCTTGGATTTATTTCATTATTATTTTTTATTGGAGATAAATATGTGAAATAAAGGAAATATTATAAGAAAAGACAATAACCAATGCTTTTTATCAATATTCATTTAACTGTTACAGAATTGTCCTAAATGATATGAAAAAAAACCTATTAAACTATATTTAGCAATAGATGAGTAAACAAATAAAATCAAAACATCCCCATAAATATTTAAACTATCAAATTTAATTAAACACTAACAAACTTATCAATACAGCAACATATTAAGCATTGAAGCATTCACCACATCGACTACCTGCTAGCTTCAGTGAGGTACTCTTTATATGTTCTTTCTGGTGCTATGACAATAACACTCGCATAAGCATCACTTGCATAATTTAAGTTTGTGTTGCCTATGCCATGTATATTGGCAGTGATTTTACTTTATTCCTTTAGCCTAAACTGTTCTCCTTTCTGTTAAAATAATAAACTTTTAGAATATCCTTTGTCTGTCCTGAAGTCATTGTTTACCTATTACCAATTCATGTTTTGTAAATAATTAATAACGATATACATATTAAGATTATAAACTCTTTTTGTCTTTTTAAAAATTATCTTAATGTGTTACCATATTTTACTGATTTAATTGTTAATTCTATGTAAATTTAAATTTATAATATTAAACTTAATTTAATAATTTATTTTAATCATGATTCTCAATTAAAACTTTTTTTCTAGTCATTTTTTTAAATTTCTGTTAATCAGAATATGAAATATATTTAACTGACCAAGTTTGAAACAAAAATATTAATATAAATTATAATTAATTTCATTGAATAAAAATGTTATCTAGTATGATTATTACATAGGAACATATATTGTGATATATATTGCATGAGAAAAATTATTTTTCATAAGTATTATGTTAAAATTTCTCAAAAAATATTACTATAAACTTAAATGCCTTTGGTATTGGGAGTTTTTCATTACAGAAAAATACAGTAAAATAAAAATAATTTCAAAGTATCTTATAGAGAAAACAGTATTTAATAAGACAATTTCTTATAAACATGAAAGAAGTATTGTAGTCTTTAGCATTTTGCTATCAATGTAGCATTACATTCAATTATTCATATTAAATAAATGCAAAATATTATATTGAAATTAAACTGTATAAATAAGTGTTTTTCATATAATTTTTATTGATAATTTACTACAATGAGGAAAACTATACTATTTACATATAGATCTAATCATACTGTACCATTATGCTTTTCTGGACTATCTGAAATATAGATTAACTTTTTAACTATTTTTTTAATCTTTGGGATTCTTTGATCCCATTATTAAATTTATTTTCTGGGATATTATCAGTATAAATTTGAATTAGGCTCACAATTAGGTGAGACTTTGATAAAAGAAAATATTTCTGAAATGATTATTACAAAAGTTTTATGTTTGTGTTACTAAGAATATCTGTTTAAAAAAAAGATGCTATTTTCAATATGTAAATCTTGTGGTAGTATATTTTGTACAGAATTGTCAGTTACAAGGACTTTTTTTGGGATTGGTGGATATATGAAGGTGATCACTGCCTGTTTTTATTAATATAAAATGTTTTTAAATTCTGTTATTGTATGTTAGTGGTAATTTTAATTCTCTTGTTTGTGTTCAGTTAATGTTGGTTTTATATTTCTTTTATTTTTTAACATTTGATATAATTTCAAATAGTTAAAAATATAATTAGATTTAAAGTAATTATTTAATATTAGAAATTTTCTAATATAAAATAAAATTATCATGTTCATGCATATGTTCTAGCTATGGAATAATTGATATTTAAATTATGAATTATATCCTACAAACAGAGTTCAGTTAAAAATAGTAATAGATGTTTTTTTTAAGTAAAATATGTTTCTATAGCTAATTTCTCAAAATAAAGTGTATATAACATTTTGCCTTTAAGTTGTTTAGTGTAGTTAAGTAAATGTTTGTTTGCCAAGTATATCCTATCTGTGTGTAGTACTATCCTCATTTCCACTATTTGTTCACCTTTCCAGCTATCCAACTCTTCAACTATCAACCAGAATTGCATCCCATCCCCCATCCACATTAAACAGTCCCCAACAAAAACCATCACAGTTCCCATTGAGTGGTCGGAGTCTAGCTAAACTACTAACTGAACGTGGAATCCATGCCATGGTACCATCTGCTCTCAGTTCCTCGGTAAAGGTTAGAATGCTTTTGCTTAGCTTTATTGCTATAGTCATCATTGAGCTTTTTCTAAAATTTAGCATTATAATTTGAAACTTGAATATGCACATGCTTTTGATATTTCTGTAATGTATCATTTGGCCTGCACTATCAATCACTGACAATCTTCTGTTTATTCACTTATTGTTTTAAAATTTATTCACATTATGAAAGTTCATTTGGTTCAATGCTTAAATTAGCAAAATTAATTTTAATAAAAAATTTTTAAGTAACATTAAGTTTTAGACAATGTATATTTTTCATTGTTTATTTAAGTGTAAGTTTTATAAATAGAATCCAAATAATCAACTTTCAGTATTTCTTTAATCTCCTTTTAAGCTATAAGACATTAGTTTATATTAAGGATGTTTGCTTCAGACTTCACACATTAAATTAACTATGTGTAAGAAATAAAATTTTAAGTTCTTACTATCTTCAATTGAGATTCTTGCAAATAACCAATTTATTTCCAATAACAAATTTTATGAAAATATAAAATTATATGTTTAATAATAGCTATTTGCTTAGAAATATTTATTAGTTATTTTGTTCATTAGTAGCAGTAAATAAAGTAAAGAAATATAAAATTTAATTATATAATTCATTAGAAAATTGATTTATGTATTTCGATCTGCAATGGTGTTTTAATTTTAAATATTTATGAAAAGAAATTCCTTTTCATGATATAAAAGTGACAAATCTTCCACTGCTTCTTTTTTCTTCTTCCCTTTTGAAGTGCTGTTAGTTCATTTAAATTTTTTCAAGTCATGATGAAAAATGATCCTATTAAATTTTTATTTAGTATTTGTTTACATTTAAAAATAGGTTTCTTATAGATTACTGTGAACTATTTAAAGTTTATTTTGATGAATGAAAATTAATGTTAATTTCTGAATGAAAAATGATACAATATCATGGCAAAATCGAAAAAAAATATAACAAATTAAAATTACAAGAGTATGTTTTTGGTGTTAAGAACTGTATATATTTTGCTCATAGAAATTAAATGATAAAAGGTATAGTTCAAATAAGTTATTGTATTTTTGTGTTATTTTCATTTTTAGTGAATTTTTTAAAGATCAACAAATGAAAATAAATTGTTTTCTAAATTTCTCTTATTATTATCTTAATTTGTAAAATATAAGAAGTCTGCATAATATATGCTGTGTTGAATTTATTACTTCATTTTCTTTTTTATTTTATTTAAATATTTTTGCACATATGTTTCAATTGCTTCTATCCTAGAATCATTTCATTTTTGCTTCACGCAATGCAAGCAACAAACATTCTTATTAAAAAATTGTAATTTAGAACATTAATTAGTTTAAATTTAGGAAAAAGCATTTTAATTGAAAAATTTTGGAAAATTGTATGCTTAATTTATTATCATACTTAAATTAATATTGCTTTTAGGAGTAAATTCAAAATTGTAAACAAGTTTCAATCTTTAAATTATTTCATAATATATAAAATGGCATTTTTAATAACTAAAAATAATTAAGTTAATTTTTATGATTTGCATTATGTATTTCAAAAAATATGCAGTTTTTCAACAATTACGTGTCATAATTCCAATGATAAAAAGTTCTGAGAGTTTTAACATATTGAATATTTATAGTTTCTTTAAAGTTTCTAAGAAAAATGCATATGTATATATAATTAACATTAGATAGGCAATTAATTCTTTCTTAAGTTTGAATTCAAATACTAAAAACTGACCCTTATGTTCTAGAGAATTGTTATGTTTAATAAATTTATTTCAATTTTTCATTTTTTGATGTTAATTTTTTTTCATAAAGAAAAGGCTAACAAAATTTTATAATTGTTCTTTTTGTAGTGCTTTATATTAATTTTCCCTGTAATCTTACTTAAAAATCAATCTCAGAATTGATGAAAATCTGTAAATATTTTTAATGAGAAATGTACAAATAAAATTTGGCTATACAATTCAAGTCTAGTTTTTAAAGTAATAATTTTTAGAAAATTAAAAAATAAGCATTGTGTATTTTGTTTATATTTAAAAATCAAATGGCAAACAAAGCATATAATAAAGTTTTTAATTTCCCTAAATATAGCAGTTGCAGATTTGTGCTTAACCCTAAAATTCCACATAACATTTATCTATTAAATGAAACTTTTTTTTTATAGAAAATTAAAATAGATATTTGTATTTATTTTGAAATTACATAGGTCACCACACATTTAAGAATTGGCTATATTCTTAACTATTGATGGAATAATATAATATCCTTCTTTCCATTGCAATAATAATCATTGAAAAATTTAATCTTTTGAATGAAATAAACTAAAACAAATGGTGAAATAAAAATTAGGAACTTGTAATTAATACCTACTTATCACTTTACAATTGGATGCACGCAATATTTTCTTACATTAAAATACATGTATTCAAAGAACTTTTTAAGATTAAATGATTAAAAGATCTATAAGTGAGACATTTTTGTAATAAATTGTTTTATTTATCAGAAATTAAAAGGAAAAATATCAGTAACATGCATATATTTATTTTGCAGTCAGTTTCCCCAACACCCACCCCTGCTCCTTCACCTGAAGGATCTCCACCTTCAACACCGCTCCCTTTCAGTGCAGTTAGAATTCCAGACTTAGTTGGAAGTGCATCTATTGCTAAGGGCTTCCATTTGCTGAAAAAGCCCCGCAGATCTCGGTCACAACCTCCGCCAAAAAGAAGCGCTCAAGAGGCTGCAGCTGGACTCAACCTGGACCTCATGGGACATGTTCAAGGAATTGGGTTAAAAACTTTATTACCTGCTAGTGATTGTGGTCTTAATAAGCGAACTATTAGTAGTGATGCATTGTCTGATAATGCTTCCATTACGGTCACTTCTGGCACATCTGGAATGCAATCTTCCTCGAATGTGACTTCCAGTACAAATACTAAATTTGACACACCCATGAAGAAGGCAGCAAGCCCAGAAACTGTTCTAGATAAACCATGGGGCTATGTTCCTTCTTCTATCACAATTGTAAAAAGTCCTGCAGCAATGGGACTCACACCCACTGTTGCTCCCCCATTGTCCCGTATGCCCAATCCTGTCTTGCAGTTAAATAGTCTTCGAAGTATTAGACCAAACTTGTCAGAAGTTGGTACTGTTGGGTCATTACGAACACTTAGGAAAGGAGGCTACATTTGAACTATAAACATGCATAAGTTAAAGCATTTAAAACATTGGAATTAAATATGTGTATAACGAAGTATTGCATGGGCAGAAAGTGTCTGTATCAATGAATGATCTTGTGGTCTTAATACTTTGTAAATAATTATAGGTTTTGAGCAAGGTACTATAGGAAATATAGAAACTATGTTAAAAGAGAATTCTTTATGCCGCTTGTTGTAAATATGAAATTAGTTCTTTGATGAGTTTAAAACACAATAATTTAAAAGATGATTGAATTTTTTAATCTGTTTATTCAATTGAATATTTTTAAATTTTAAAGTAAGTGTATGATATTAATTTCTGTCAATGACATTTTCTTTTTTTTTTTTTTTTTTTTTTTTTTTTTTTTTTTTTTTTTTTTTTTTACAGTTAACAATTGCATCATCTGTTTTATCATTTTATCTTGAATGATCAAAGCTAGACTTTATTCTCTGAATTTTGGTATTTTTTAAAATTTTAAATTCATTCCATTTTGTTATAATGCTAAAATCTCATTTTATTTTTTGTTTTCTATTCATCATTTTATGTTCCTATGATTCAATTAAAATATTGTATACCTAATTTTTTTCTGTTTTGATTAAAGGATATTATTGAAATCTTTTAATTTGTAAAATATTGTATCTTATTAGTTAACTGCTATTTGTGCAAATTAATTGGGTTAGTCGTCTAAAGTTTTAATTAATTTTTTCTGTAACATTTCTAAATTTAATGAATGCAAATGAAATAAAAGCAAAATAATTTGTTAAAATAAGCAAGTGATGTTCTAGCATCAACTGAACCAAACCGGAAAAGCTTGCACATTTTACATTTCATTTCATTTTGAGTCTACATTTAATGTTTTCTACCATATGTTTGATCAAAAGATCCATTTTACAAAAGAATCTTTTAACTGATTTTCTTTAAGATTTGTATTTGAACGATTCTATTGTACATTCATTTTAATTATCTTTTTCATTGTAAATTAACAGACTTAGAAGTTTAGCATGGAATCAATTTACATAAAAAATGCATATGCAAAAATTTCCAAATATTTCGCAAAAATTTAGTTTTCTATTTGCAATGAATTCAAACCTGTAACAATTAAATTTTCGGGCATGAGGTCCTATAATATATTTTCAATTATTTTATTTTATTTATTTATTTATTTTTTTGTAATCTTATTGATTCACATAGTATCGTAATCTTATTGATTCACATTTACTTCTATCAAAAATTAGGATGTGCATTTTTATTCATATTTTAATTTACCTTCCACTCAGTATTAACAGCTATCTACAGCTATTTGTATAATATTACTCACCAATAAACTAATTCTTAGGTAAATTATTTTATAATTTCTTTCATTATGTTCTCTTTTTCCTTGTATTCTATTATTATATGAAGTTATATATATATATATATATAATTTATTTTTTCAAATTTTATCACCTCCCCTAAGAATTTAAGAAATCATTTTTTTAAACAAACTATTAAAGAAGTGTTTATTTGTATTGCCTTGATATGTATATGCAAAAAGTATATTACTGAAAGGAATGAACATCTGCTTTTTAGGTAAGTGTTTAAATATAAATAATTTTCTTCTGACTCACACAATTATGACTGATTCACAAAACTTCTCCCTCCGTAACAGATTAATGTAGATAATATCAAAAAAGTCCTAATCTTATTTACAAATTATCAAAAGGAATCGTATTTTCCCAATTAATTTGCATATTATAGTATAATATTAATTAAAATTTATCTAACATGTTTTTCTGTGCATAGCATATATTTATTGTTCCTTAACAATAATTACAGTTTTCATAACTTACAATTTCTAATAAACTAATAAACTTCATAATTTTTTTTTTAATTTTGATATTTATTAAAATAACAGTATAGTTCCTTTTCTGAAAAAAGTTGAATCTATTTTTCCTTAAGTGGTAGCTAGAACTTATGTTTATGTGTATTTATTTTCAATGTTTTTGTGTAAGATAATATTGTTGCCTAGTCTTTTTTTGATTTCTGAATCACAGTAACCATTTAGTAAAAATACAAACTTCTTAAGACCAGTTAGTTTCTCTCATGAATGAGTTAACTTATTAAAGTTAACTTTTATTTCTATAGTTGATGTGGAAGTTTAGAATATTTATTTTTCCTCAAATTTACAATAGATTAGATCAAATAACACCCAAAGCTTTATTTTGCAAACAATTATATATCATAATATAAAGTGTGTATAAATTGTATACCATAAAGTCACTTTCTAATCTAAATAACAAAATCTAAAAGGTGTCATTGTGAGCATATATCTAAATACAGCAATTGTGAAAGCAATCTGTACATCACTATAAATTTCAGAGTGTTTTTGTTGGAGGTATTGACATTTTAGATGGAAAAAAAAATAGAAAAATTTGACTTTAATTTGCATGTAAAGTTGAGTTCATAATAATAAAGGAATTACATTTTCCATTTTATGTTTGAAGAAAATCTAATTTAAAAAAAAAAAAAACTATTTTTACTGTGACATGTTATGTAAAGGGATTATTATTAAATCATTTTATGTTAACATGTACTTTTGGAAACCGCATTTATTAAGCCATTAATCCATACATTTGTGCCTTTTGAAGAATAAAAATATATGTTTTCTACTTCGTAATGCTTTAATCTTATTTTCAAAAATTTAATTTTGAGCAAAATTTTAAGTTTAGTAATTTATTTATTTTTTCTCAAAGTAAAAGTGCTTAAAATATTATGATCTGTTTAAATTTATAATATGTGGTAAATTTACCTATTTTTGTAAATTGTCTAAGTTTGTAACAATTATACTGCCATATAACTTTTAAAAAATTGTATATTTTGTTTTTCACTTTTATACTTTTTGAAATTTCTTAATTATGTAGTATTCATTATCTGTTACAAGTGGTTATCTATGATTAACCATTATATTAAAAGAAAAGTAGTAGTGTTGACAGTATTGTCATTCCTTTATAGTAGTGGACCAATAATTAAATAATTATGCAAGGGAATTAATGTTTGAAGATTTATTGTTACAGATATGATTTTTCCTTTACTTATATATTTTATGTGGTTTATCAACAAAATTATTATGGAAGCTATAAAAAGCTTTGAATTATAATTCCAGTCATGATTATTATACTTTTAATTGAATTTTTCCATTTATTACATTATATTTTAATATTTTATCAAAGTGAAAGACAAGGTTTTATTGTCATAATGTTAAATAATTAATTTCTGTCATATTTTTTAAATATTAATTTATTGCTTTATAAATTTCTTACATTAACATTACAAATATTTATGTGTAATTTATTTTTTAAATATTTTAAAAATAAATCAACTGTAGTTAATAAAGTTAAGTGTGTCATGTTATAAATATTTAATAATTTATATTTGCCATTGAAAGTAGGTGAAAAAAAATTTTTTTTCGCAGGATTGTGTATAATCTAAGATAAGTACACTATTTTTCTTAAGAAATCCTTATAGTTATCAAATGCTATATTTTTAAAAGAAAAATGCATCTTATTCTTATAAGTTACATTAAAAGGAAAAATATATTGTATTGAATTTGTCTCTATGTCATAAATGTGCAATATTTATTTTTGCCTAGAATTTATTAGTTAATAATGTTCCATTTTTTGTCTGTGTAAGAAATGTGTATAGCTCAATAAATATACTTTTCTTAGCTTTGAGACCAAATAATAGCTTGTGTTCAGTTAAAACTGTACTTAATTAGTGTTTAAGTAGGTTGTTTTACGTAATGTTTTTGAGATAAAGACAGAAGAAATGCTTCTTAAAGGAAGGTAATTGAAATGTGCTTAGGAAACTCATTGAGCATTTCTTTATACAAAAAATGTTCTTTGAGTTTAAAAAGGGGTATATAATGAATGTGATATATTTATGTACTATATGTTTTTGATATTTGTTTTGGTTGATCTGCCTGTGACAATGTTAACTTTTTCCTTTGGTGCTCAAAGAGTAAAATGTTTATTATTCTTTAATTTAAAATAATAATTAAAATTTAATAGCCTTCACTATGTGCTAAATATTTTAATATTTATTCATATATTTCTATAGAAGTGATACAAAATTCAGTGATATCAATATTGATTAACACATTAAATAGTGATTCACTTTGCAGTTAGTGATAATTTTTAATGTGTGTTCCTTTTGTGATGAATTGTAACATATTTTTAGTCAAATGCTCTGAAAGTTGTATTGAAGTTCAAATGCTGTATTAAATATTTATTTATAGTTTTGCTGAGTGTTTTTCTTTATGGTGTAGATGCTTTCTGTTTAAAAGGACCAAAGATGTATTTAATATTACAATTAAAATAAAGAAAAAATAAAGTACGTGTTTTCATTTTGAACTATTTATGAATTTATATATTTTTATTCCATTGTGGATAAGTTATGGTGTCTTAATTATATTTAAGTAATAGGGAAAAAATTGATATAAAGAATGCATATTAATAAAATTCTATTTTTTGACAGTAAATAATTTTAAAAGTGATAAATGCTGTGTAAATGTAGAAGTATCCGTTCAATCAAATCTTAACAGTTAAAATTTAAAAATTAGATGAAAAATGATGTGAAACAAAACTTGTAATTTATGTACTTTAATTCTTTTAAACAAGATATTTATAAAATGTAGCTCTGTTATTTAAAGTAACTTTCCTGAACTCGCCTTAATGCTTACAAATCAAATATATTGTTTTATATCATAATTATGAACAACTTATCAAGCATCATGATTGTAATGAAAAATATTGATATAATTTATATTGGGAAAAAAA
>JAPDSC010020463.1:0-11814 GCA_026290005.1 Latrodectus geometricus | reverse complement strand
TATATTTGTTATAAAAGGCAACTGAGCCACGTCGTAAATTCAAACCAAAATCAAGAGACAAGATCGACATCTGAAATGGCAGTCTATATTAATTTACCGACCGATGAGAACATAGTAGATCTCCTCAAAATAATAATTACAATATTAATATTTTAAGCATGACTGTTTCTAAATTGCAATTTTGCTAATTAGAATAAGACAAAAGAAAGCGCTGCATACAGTGAGGAAAATTACATTTCAACAACCGTTTTCTGAAAGCTGATATAAATTTTGTATTAATAAGAAATGTAATTATATTTAAATTTATAATTACTTTAAGTGGTAATATAAAATATAATCTGTATTATTGGACAAATTGAAATAATACAAAAAGGGAACCCACCGGCCTCAACAGAAAATATTTGAGCAAAACAGCCGTCTAAAGTATATAAAGTGAAAAACAGCAAATTTTGTTTTTAACCATTGTTTTCCGGTCAATAAAATTCAGAAAGAATTTGAAATCAATAAATAGTATGAAACCACAAAATGCCATAAAATCTCTTTTTGAAAGTTATTATGAAGAACCAGAAACATATTTAGAATGTCATCTTTATGATACTGAAAGCAAACTTTCTTGGCACAATACATCCAATGAAGGTTATCGAAAATACTAATAAAACTATATTTTATGTTTTACGCAAAAAAAGCAACTTAAGCAATTCTTTTCATTGGAATATAAAATATTAATATTTACAGAATAATTTCATATAAATTCTTGAGTTTAACCTCTGACTTTACATCTGAAAACACTGTTAAATTTTCTTTATTGTTAATCTATGAAATTTTTATTCAATATTAGTTCGGTGTAGTGGACACTTTAGCAGGTTGGGATAACAGCTGCTTCTTGAATTTCAAGAGGATTTTGCACAGGTATCTTCGAATGTCTCAAAAGTGAATGCTTAGAAAACTCCCAAGCATCCACTTTGACAAACGTTTTTAATATATTCGCAGTTGTTATTGTTGCACCAGCATTTTTTCCTGTACCTTGTCCTGAGTTGAACTCTACCAGTGATACAGAAGCAGCCGGGTGTTTGTAATTTAGAAACAGAAAATTCCCCAATACTTGGCTTGCCTTCACAAGAGAAATCATTTCACATGGAGGACATTGTGACCAAGACATATTTAACGCGCGTTCCCAACATTAGTGAACACGACGGATCTTTGGGATTCGAACTTACTTCTTTCGATAACGCGGACGAACCAACCAGGCCACCACGATCCATAAATTCGCTGTGAAGGATTTAAATAAAACAGTAACTAAATAGCTTACGTATGCATATTCGACTCAAAGCATCCAGGATGTCCATTTATTTTCTCATGGCATCTATACTATGTCTTACATTATTTTCATATTTTAGTTTTAGAAACCTTTGTGTGCACGTTATTTTAACAAACATATTTGACTCATATGCAACATATTTTTGAAATTAATGTCGTTTTCAAACAGCTGAGGAAGTGAGCTCGTTGATATCATACATGTAAGGAAGCTTCAGCATAAAATAATGAAAAATGATTTCCATCGGTTGATTTAATCTTCTGTTTGCTTTATGAAATATTATCGCTATCACTAATTTGTAAAATATGCATTTGCCATCGCAGATTACATGCCTATATTTGACAGTCTAATAAAAATAATGCATCCCATAAAATCTTCACCGATTATTTTTCACCAATAATAATAAATATGTTTTATGAGGTCCCTTCAGGATTTATACACTTGTATTCAATTATCTTTATAGAGGAGCCCCGAACTGTTCCAAGAGGCTCCTCTTACACCAGAAGAGCAACTCTAGCAACAGATAGTTCTATATGGACTACAAATCCCCAGCATAGCAACATTATTTAGGAGAAACAAATTTAATGAGCTATCACAGTAGGCGTCAAGTATTTTGTACAAATAATAACATAGTAAATTTTGTTAGATGAATGAGCAGCCTTGTTTAAGTAAAGAATTAATATGTAAATAAGAAACAAAAAATAATAATATACAGTCAAAATAATTTGAAAATGATAATGTGAATGAAATATAAAAATGAAAATGAATGATGGAGTTTAAGTAAGCAATTCATTGTTACTTAGCTTTCAAGTTTGTTATCTGAATTCCTTCATAAGATATTCAATTATAGAGTTCAATTCCCAACTCGAGTATAAATGTTTCAGTGTTTCGTAATCCTTTTTTAAACTGGTTTCGGTCGCATTCATGTTCGTCTGCCAAATTGTAGCTCGATAAACGAAATCAAAGCCAAATGAAACTCTGAGTGGGTCCAAATTCTTTTTAAACTGAAGAAAAACTGAAAATGGTTATGAAATTCACTTCGGTTGACAATGAAAATAAGCTCTAAAAATACCCGATTCCCTGAAAATTCACTGAAACAACGATTAGAAATTACTTAAGAAATAATTCGGATTGAAGATAAGAAATAAAGTATACTTAAAATATAAAATGGGGCTACCATTTTAATAAGAAAAAAAAAACTAAATATTACCATTTCATCACATTTTCAAATAAATAAATTAAAGATCGATCATTTATGGGGAAAATACTTTTTTCATTGTTTTAGAAAATATGGAAGTATTCTTTTGATAAAAAGAAAAATTCTGCAAATGGAATTTACTAAAAAATAGAACCCTTTTTAGTGTAAACTTTGCCATCTTATAGAATTTTAATATCAACTGCGTTCACTGACTAAGTTTGACAATGTATAGAGAAAATATAAACAGTAAAGTTCTACACTATTTTGAAATGGTTGTATCATAATGTAAAGTGATAATCTTTGCAAAAATTTGTCACTTGCTACGTTTAATATTTCAATTCGATTCTAACAGATGCTATTCCGTCAAACACTATTTTTTAATATTTGTTTGGAACATTTTGTGAGAAACATTTAATGGTATGCATAATGTTTTCCTGTTTGGAAAAAAATAGTCTAAATCAGTGTTTTTAAAATTCGATGAAAATGACTACTTTTCAACGGTGAGGATTTTATATTTTGCAACGATGAAAATAATGAATAAAAGTAATAATAATAATTTGTTGTTAAAAAATCTCTCATTTTTCAAACTAATAATTGAAATGCTGAGAATTAGATGATTTTTTATAAAACGCATCTTAAATATCTGTTATTTATCAATTGTAATTTAGTGATATAATTGAATTTGTAAGAGGTTGAACTAATTAATCTATTGATTTCGCATGTTTCTGGCCTTCAGCTTCTTGAAATCGAAGCAATGCCGCTGGTTTCGGAAAATTTATTTCGATTTGACACGATTTATTTTATGATGATGTTTAAAGGTTATTCGTTATTTAAGAGAAGAGTATTTAAGAAAGGGAATAAATAGAAGACCTCAAGCCTAGATGTATCATTTCACTTGAAGGACAATGCGATCACCACCTATTGTACGTGCCCCAGCCGTCTTTAATGAACACGATGGATCTTCAGTTAGGTTGGGATTCTAACTCACTATTTTCTGATCTTGAGAACGAAGCTGTAATCAACTAGGCTATTGCAACCTTACCTTCCTCATGGTAGCTATTCTCAGTTTAATTTTGTTTCCACTCATAGCAATTAAATTCTAGTCCCTACTAAAAATATGATCAAACGGCTGCTTTACGTGTGTACTTTAAATTGCAGCATGGAAATATAAATAAGTATCAGATTAAGCGGAGCAAATGGTGGACAGTTTGGTTGCAAAATTATGTACTCAGTTATTAATTCGAAAAATAAGATAACGTGAAATATAAACACAATTTTATATTCTGGGTTTCTTATTCTTTCTAAGTTTCACTTAGAACCATGGTGGCCTGGTTGGTTAGGGCGTCGTTCTCAATATCGGAAGGATAGTGAGTTCAAATCCCAACTTCACCAAAGATTCATCGTATTCGCTAGAGGTGGTTAGGGCAACTTCAATAGGTCGTTGTTGCATTGTCCTCCAAGGGAAATGATATCTTTGGTGGTATTAAGTCCAATATTATGGAAAAATCTAAATTGCAAAGACTTCCACCGGGCTACTTCCACTTAATTGGCCTAGGATTAGGTATCGGGAGGTATGATAAGGTAAGGTAGAGCCAACTGATAAGGTAGAGCCAACTCCTAGGATTAGGTATCGGGAGGTGCAACAAAATCAACTATGTTTCACTGAATGGAGGAAAAATGTTTTTGAAAATAATACAGAAAAGTATTTTTATTCCAATGTATGAAAAGTATTTTTATTCAATTTTTTATAGAGATAGAAATGAAAGGAAAATTACTTTTTAGGTATTATAACCTGGCACTTAAAAATGACGAAACTTCGTAACGTCCTTTAAAATATAGGAAATAGACGACATTCTTTTGTGAGTTTTCAATGTTTTTATTGCTTTCTAAGAAAAGGAATCAATGTGCGTGACTTTTAAAACCAAGTTAAACAATGTGTGATCTTTTCAAAAGTCGAGAATTTTCTTGTTTTTTGACCTTTAGAAGATGAATTGCATTGTTGAATCATAATAGGTACTCAAAAGTAAACTCCGTTCATATTTTTATATTTACTAATAACACTACTTTAAAAGTTATGCATTTTTTTGTAAAGTTCATTAAATCAAACCATTCAGTCAATTCATTTAAGTTAATATTTAACAACTCATCAATAATTATCAAATTTTATGGCAAACAGACTCCGATCTGCAGTTTTCATGTTATCTGACTGATAAAATAATGATCAGATATTAACATTTCTGATGAGTTCATCTAATTGCATTAAAAACACATTATTTTAATAAGATGCGTTCTTTATGATTTCAGCAACAATTTAGGAGAAATCTCATTTTTCAGTTTAGCTATTGTCTTAGAAATAGGAATCTTGCAAGATTAAAAGGAAGGTATCGCCATTCCTGTCTTTTCTTCCAAGATAAGCAATCCCATAGAGCAGTATTCTTCAGCTTAAATCAAATTGCGTTTTTGCAGTAAAAATAACATGAACTCCTGTTGTACTGAAATCATTTTCCTTCAGATTTTCATCTTTCGTTGCTCCATCTTTTGGGGAAAATATCTATAAAACACAAATATACACAGTCATACAGATGCAATAAATATATTATATTTGACATTTTAAGTTATCTAAGAGATAATAAAGATAGAAAAAAAATTGACCCTAATAAAAATATTCTAATACCTAATTGAATACAAAATGAAATTTTTATGAAAAACTATCTATTTTATTTGCTTGATTTTATGTGTAGTAAATATATGGTTTGCAATTACAAGTCAAATATGATTAAATGATGCAATAAGAATTCAAAAGCCTTTATCCCGGAGCTGAGCAAAAAAAAAAATTCAATTAATATAAATTTAAAGAATCTTCAGTGTAAAAGATACATAATTCAATGTAAAAGAGTCTTCAATACTTTTTTTCAAGTTCTAATAATTCATAAAATGTTTCAAGAAACTCTAAAGTTGATGCAAATAAAAAGGGCCTAAGTTAAATGGTTCTAATAATTAAAGAACTTAATTAGTAAAAGTTCATTCATTAAGCAGTTATAAATTTAAAGATCTGAATGATCAATGACATCAAAATTTAAACACCCCAAGAATCATAAAACCGTAAATGTGTGAACCTTAAAAAGTATTCTAAGTTTAAGGATCTTGGGAATTAAGGAATTCTAGATTTCAAGACCATTGAAATCAAGAATAAAGTAAACTAGTAATTTAAAATACCTTAAATTAAAGAAAATTAGGAATAAATGTGTGTGTGGATTTTAACTTTAGGGAAACTATGAATTAATGAATCTTAAATTTATAAGAACCTTAATAATCAAGATACCCTGAATTTAGACTCTACGAATAAAAAAAATCCAATGTTGAAAAACCAATAAAAAAACAATAAAGTAAGAGATTTTATTTACAAAAACATTAAGAAGTTTATGAATCAAAACTTTCACATCTTTAATTTTGAAATAATGTTATTCTAAATTCTTATAGCTTTATGATCAAAAATAATATAAAATATAATTTTTTCAAAAATAAAATATATTTTTAATATATTTTTTTCAAAAATACTATAAAATTACTAACTGTTTAACCAGATTGAAAAAGATTGTATTGAATGAAGTGAATAATTTTAAATCGCAAATCATTTAGTTCATTTTATGAGGAAATTTACGTGCCTGTACAAACGTGCTTGCAGCGTCATCTTCCGTTGTTTCAGTCAACTGTAAAAACCGCGTATGCCCTTATTTTATGAATTCTTGTATTAAATCATCTATGCAAGCGATAGAACTTTATATTCATCCATGCTGTAAACTGCTTCAAGAAATTTTCTGGATACTCATGTTTTTATGCACTGATAACTGATAAACCACTGAAAATTCCAATTTACTTTGACGCACTTGTTTTTCTTTTCTTCTTCTTTAGGCCAATAAATATAACAGTAAAATACTAACAGCTGTATTTTATATTCCAATTTAAATTTGTACATTGATAGAAATTCGACAAATATTAACAGCAAACTTTACCAAGTAGCTATTTTGAAACTTTTCTCATTCAATTTTCTTATCATCAAGAAAATTCAGTTAAGTATGATATATATATATATATATATATATATATATAATATAGAAGAATTATCTTCCTCATTATTCATAAAGTCATGTTAACCAAGACAATCATTTATTCAGGGAACCTGAATCCTCCTAATTCTTTCGATGTAGATTAAAATCTGATCCTTATCAATCTCTTAGAGTCACGTTGTATTGGAAAAGCTGTGGGGATCATCTTTATCACGATTCGATTTTAACCCATATCGAAAATGCAGAGTGAAATAGATTTAAGAATAATTGGAGGCTCAATTTTCTGAAGCACGATTTTTAATTCAACCAAAAAAAATTGAAATGAAGTGAAAAATCGAGAGTGGCTGCTAAATACTAAAATCCAATAAATTATTAATGAATTGAATTTTTTTAGAGAAACTGTGTGTGCGTCAGTATATAATTTTATAGATTTATTTTGTGCTGCATTTTAAAAGCATAGAACCAGAAAATTTCAATAAAACAAGTTATTATTTTAAGAACTGTTTACAAATGAAATATTTAAGAAACTAATAATAAGTTAAGGAAAAATCCTTTATTTTATGAGAACTTCAAGATTTCATGTCACTTGTTTCGGATTCGCCTTGTGCAAAATGTTTCTGTTCTTTAGCTCGTGGATGCAGTAGAGGCGTCAACTTCGCCCACTTCTATATGGTTTTATTGACGTTTTCAGAAGATGTGAAGGGTGTAGATTTAACATAAAAATTACTTGAATAGATTCAACGAAACCAAAATTGCACGCAACTGCTGCTATTACAGTATCGGGACCATTTTAGACCCTGGTTTGTATTTTTGCTTTTATCAAAGAAAAATTATAAGATGTACCGAATTTTCTCTTGGTTGACTTCCATTTTTAACACCCTGTAGCTCACAAATGAATAAACCAAACAAAAATGGCCAATGAATTTTTAGTGCAAAATATCACATTTTTAACGAAAACAAATCAGAAATATTTTAATCCATATTTTAATAGATGTCGATCACTATAGTCATCTACTGAAAAGATAATGGATTTCTCCTAATACATCTTTCTTAGATTGATGCTTGTATAGCATTAATCTAACAAAGATGTATTAGGTTGAGGAAAACCTAATATGTTATAAGTTTTCGTGTCAAAAGTAAACGATAACATTGTCAATCATTTACTTTTGTCGCGAAAACTTATCAAAACAGATTGAGGTGTTGAACTGTGTGTAATTAATACTATAGGCGGTATTTTGAAACATTGATTCCAAGAAAATGCATATTTATCTATTTCACGTTTGGCAATTTCCCTGCAGATCTTATTCCAGCTGCTTAATTCATCCTTGACAAAGCATAGCCATCATCTTCAACTCATCTAAATCCCCGTGTACTTTAGAATCTGGTCGATTGAAAACTAAGAGTGCTATTTAGTGTGAGTGAGTAGAAAAAACAAATATTGAAGAAAAAAGGGGGGATTATTTTCTTAAATTATGAAAATCGACAAATATTCAAATAATAAAATTAGTAAACATTATATTATTTTTCTATTATTTATTTTTCATTGTTTACTTTTGTTCCTTTAAGTCAAATTAACTGTTAATAGTTAAAAATATATTTAACTGCTTATTATACTCTGTAATCTCTGTATTTGTTCTACAAGCACATTTTTTTACTGAAAGCAAACGAATACATTCGTTAGTCTTTCATAACGTATTTATATACTGTGTTCTGTTACTCCCTTAAATTATTTTTTAATGCAGAATTATCACTATTTCAGTACTTGCTTTATATGAAAGTTTTCTCAACACCACTATATTAATGAGATAATAAGTCTGTTGTGATTTATGACTTATTGATAAAAGTTAATTTTCCTAATCTCTTCATGTTTTAGTAAAGAGGAGATATTACGAAAATGTTCAAATAAATAACATTTGGGTTCACCATGATTTGGTCATAAGATGTTCTTCGAAATAGAATATCCGGGTTTCAATCCCAACCAAAATGAAATGCATATCTTATTTCATATCTATCGGGTGAATGCTTCGATGATTTCCATGTTCCCTCCCTTGCAATACGTGACTATGGGCCACTATGAAACAGTTACTTAAAATGCTGAATACAGCGGACATTAAAAGCCAATATGCAGTTTTTTGAATATTTGATTTCTCACAAATGATTTGCATGTATAGATATTACAGAAGTAAAAACTAAAGTACTTTATTTTGAAGTGAATAATATATCGCAAGTAGCCAGTGTTCAATGTACAATACGTGTTAAATCATTCATTTCCTCAACTTACTTAAAAAGACTCTGTCCATAGTGCATAATACTCAATTATTTTTTTATTCATTTTCTTCAGAGGACAAAGGTATCAATGTCTATAATTAGAAAACGCATATGGATATACAATCCTTCCTGTCATGATCTTGTTCACTAATCATTCGTGTCATCTGAATTCTGAAGTCGGCTGCCTTCAAGTCCCTTGTCTTTGGCACTCTTATCAAAGACGCAGAAAAGTGGTAATCAGCTCTCTCCTGTCATCGCCGCAAGACTCCGCCTGCCTGAGCTGCGAGGCGATGATTTCTAGATAGCCAACAAAGAAGAAAAAGATCTTGTTCGGCAAACATGCTGAAAGAGCGGCTAGATAAGAAATGCGTGTCATCTAAATCACAACTACATGACGGAACAACAAGTGCTGAGTTTGTTTCTTCGTCGAGATATTTCATCAAATGAAAATCCCATGTTTCAAAAAACTCATGTAAGGAAGAGACTTGTTATGTATATGTGTCCTCAGCAAACTAGACTATTGTAGATACATGGGTCCGAGTGCTGTCCTTTCCCAGCAGAATAATGCATGACTGCATAATACATAGGTATTTTACTAACGTTACCGCGCTAAGGTAACACACTTGATTGGTTATTTATAGGTTAAGAAACTTTATCGCAATTTAAACATACTTAGAATAATCTTGATCATCAGTTAGCAACTGCAGATACTTTACGGCAATTTTTTTTTTTTTTTTTTGTATTTTAAATTTTACTTGAACAGGTATATTGATAAACATTATACGCTAACCTCTAAAAGTTAAGGAACACCATAATTTTCGAAACTCACCATAAACCTTCTTTGACAAAAAACCATAAATCAAAATTGACACTAACAATAAACTTTTTAGTTTATCAAAATGATGAAAACATTTACAAATTTATGCAAAAACGCTAATCTTTTTTGATAGAAAATAATGAGTATATAAGAGTGACAGAAAAAATATGCAGATACCAGGCTTTCGTAATTATGCGTGTAACTTTTGTAAGTAAATTCGCTTTGATACATAGGGAGCCGCAATGAATGAGAGTAACAGTTTGCTGATCCACTAAGATGGCGTGTGATTGGATGACAGAAAATGAGGATGTCACAGGATGATGTTGCTTAACGTCTGTTGCAGTGAGGTCCACTTTTTCTGGAATCAATATCAAATTAAAGCTTCTGTGTCCAGAAAGTATGTACCAAAACGACCAGGAGCGACAACATCTGCAGAAGATCGTTTTGCAGCTCTTTCGGACCGAAGGAGGAGAAACCCAACTTGTTGCAGACCATTCTGGGGCATCAGGGAGTTATTATGGTGCGAAGGTGTCTTCACCATACACATCTCTATGCAAAGCAACCAATTGTGTGTGTGTCTTCACAGAGAAAGGCCTGCATATCTTAGGCAAAACACGTTTCTTGGACCAGACAGCGATGGGTTTCTGTATTTTTTACAGTCGAGCTCAGATTCATTGTGGAGAGCGATTCAGGATGTGTGCTGATGTGGGAGGAACAATTCACCAGATACCATTAATCTAACACTGTGAAAAGATAGTTACTTTTTTTAAATCACTTATGCGTGGTGATGAATAATGGTTTGGACAGGAATCCCACTCGGTCATCTTGAAAAGTTTCCAGGGAGGAACTGTGACTAGTGTGAGATATCGGAGTGAGATCTTTGATCCATATGTCCATCCATATGCCGATGAAATTGGCAATAATTTCATTCTGATGGATGAGATAACGCACGATCACAACGAGCTGTAGTTGTTAAATAATTTGACGGCTGAGGTTTGTTGGCTAGATGAATCTTTAGACCTGAATCCTATAGAGCATCTATAGTATTATCTTAGCAGACTGGTTTCTGATTTAAGTCCTCCTTCAAAGTCTGTAAAAGAGCTAGTAGTACCCAATCTCTAGCTTATTCCGTGTCTGATATTCGCTCCCCATTTCACTAAACGACAACTTAATTGGAAATTCAATGCCGTCAATGCATTCAAGTAGAGGTAGGCATATTTTTTATTAAAAATACTTTTTATTATATTTTTAGGACATTTTACCACATAAATTGTAATTATTCTACATTCCAAAAATCCTGCAAGATTACTTTTTTTGTAAAACATTTATGCATTTTTCTTATGTATACTGCAATCAATGCATTCCTTTATTTGAGCGCATGTCATCCAAATGAAGTGTTTTTAGATTCATTCATTTGTAAATTCGGAGAAAAAAACCGGTTTTTTCTCAACTTTTATAGGCAAGTAAAATATTAAACTCCATAAACTACTTTTGATCATTAATGGTCATCACTTCATGAGTTTATGGATTCAATTATCGCTGCAACATATATATTTGCACTGGTTCAAAATAATGTTTACTTTTTGGTTTATTTAATCCTTGTTTGGGGAAAAAAAGACTGAATTGTCAAACAAACCAACTTAAGCATCTGTGTTGGCTTGTATGTTATTTAATTGCTTTTTTACATAGACCAAAGAATACTATTTTCATAATACATTTTTTAGAACCTTTCTGGTCTTATTAGTCTTTTATTTTAATTCATATTATTCTTTTGTTTAGAAACTACCATTGTCTGGGTACTTTGATGTAGCAAATGTCAATATTTTTCAAATGTGATCTAAATATATAATATATGATTGAATTGTATTGAATTATATATATATATATATATATATATATATGCTAAACTAACAAAATTATTTTTCTAATGTCATCAAAGCATATTTCAGATGATTGAATTGTATTAAATGGTATGATAAGCGGATTAGAACATTTTTTCTACTGTGATCAAAATATATTTGAGATAATCAGTTTATATTAGAAAATCTTATCAAAGCGTATTACTCAACCCCTTCTGCGTGCATGATTTTTTATATGCGTACGTGATTTATATCGCATAAATGTTAAAAGTATTTCAGTGGAAAAATTT